>APFE030596973.1:0-23949 GCA_000404065.3 Pinus taeda
TTCCTCGGTAAGAGGGAGTGTTGAAATTTGGTACGGAGGACAGGTGGTTCCCTTAGGCTTTGATCTTTGGCCTAGGGAAAAGTGTCCAAAAGATTTTAATTTTTCTCCTAAAGTGACTTTATAATTTTTATAAAGTTAAAATCTAATTTAAAAGTGACTTTAAGTGATAAATTTACTAAGTCTAATTTTAAAGTGACTTTTATAAAGTCAATGAAAAATTAGAAAGGAAAAGTGACTTTGGAAATAAATGACTAAGTGGGTCTTTATTAAAGTGGGGTGAGTTAAAAATAAAAAGTGAGATTTAAATGAGCATTTAATCTCAGCCCTAGATCTCAATCTATTTCAGCCATTGGATTTAGAGGTTACCCAAAAGTCACTTAGGATTAGATTAAAGGAGGAAAATGAGGCAAGAGGTCATTCGTTCTTTCATAGCAGATTGAGAGAAGGAGAGCAAGAGAGCAAGGGAGATTTCTGGACAAGGAGAAGAAGGAGACAGCAGCTTGGCACACATTCCAAGGCAGCAGTTGAGCAGATTTGTACAGCTGATTCAGCACACAGCGAAAGGTTGATTTTGGCACGATTTTCTAGAAATTCTTACAGCTGGTTTGCACAGAAATTGAGGAGTGGTTTACACAGAAATCGAGGAGAAGTTTGCTGTTTTTTCTGCATGAAAATCGAGGTCCATACAGTGCATTTATTGCAGTCTGTACAGCGCATTTAATGCAGGCCGTAGAGCAGCATTTAAGGCTAAAGTGGGCATGAAAATCAAGGAGGCCGTACAACATTTATTGATGTCCTGTTTGCTGAAATTTCCAGTTTGTTGTGAGGCATGGGAAAAGAGATAAGTTGTAAATTTGCTTGCTAATTTTTTGCTGAATATTTCTCACTGTAAAAGAAAAAGGCATTTTCAGAAATAAAGATCTCTCGAACTGGTTTTCCCCAAGAGTTGTAGGGGGTTTTTCCAGGGTCACATTGACCAAAAATCACTGTGTTCAAATGTGTTAAATGACTGTTTGTACCTGCTGATTTTTATTTTTTTTTTCTGCATTTTCCAGCGTTCTGTAAAATTTCCAGAATTTGTGGTTTCAGCAAAAATTTATTTTTTCAATTGTTGAATGTATGGATATGGGAAAGGGCATTTAACTATATGGGAGAAATAAGGTGAAACTGAGAACCAGGGTGGGAAATGAGAAATTTTTACAACATCAGATAAAATTTATTTTTTCTCCTTAAATCCTAACCTTCATCATTTGATTTTTTGTAGGCCTTGGTCATCATAATACTTTTGGTGACAGTAATGTAGCTTGGGATACCCCCTATGGCATTTTAGGAGTCGGCCAAAACTGAGAGGAGAGTGTGCTTAGATGACATTAGTTGCATCTCATGTGCATTTAACGTTTGAAATCTTGGCCAAGCCTTTATAAGACTCTGCTAATATCAGTGGTAATAGGTCTCTGGGTTAGGGGTTTAGTAAATTTAAAATCCCCCTCCACCAAAAAGTATTGGAGAGACTTCACCTGATATATGGAAGAGTTAATGACAACTCCTTAGCAAAGTTAGCGAAATGTGGCATGATAATTAAAGTGAGGCAATATGCTACAACAGGGAAGAAGGAGAGAGGTGTTACAATTCGATTTTAGAGAAAATCAAGAAAAAATAAGAGGAAGGGAATTAGAAAGAGAAGTGCTAATAGGTCCATTAAGATTTTACCCTTCATTAAATGCCTAGTGCCATAGATTAATTACGATTACATGTACATAACAAATTAAAAGATGAAACCAAACTAACATGGAACCCATCATTGTCCACATGTCTGGGTCAGGCCTGGAAATGTTGCCCCGGAGTTTGATGCAATTAAAAGAACGTTAAAAGCATAGCATGGCCACAAGCAAGAAACAAAAGAAACAGAATATTATAAAATGCAAAAGATGGTCGGGACATTTAATATAACACATGGGAGAAAGCTGAGCATGAGTTCTACCCATTATTATGGCCATCACCATGGTTCCTAGGGCCCTATGACTGCCCCCATCATTGAGGAAACCATGCAAGTCCCAACCCCTAGTGGGCAATGAACTACCCCACCTTAAGGGGGTTATAACTGCTTATATCATACACAACATGCTCTCATTTCCTGGAGCCTTGACCAGTGATACAAAGAAAAATCAAGAAAAGGCAAAAGGAAAATAAAGAAGGGTGGCAAAACCAAAGCCATTTGGCCTTGAGACCCTTGTGTCCCCATCCATTCATCAGCATTCACATGACACATATCAATTAAAAGATGTACCAGGGACTTGTCTTTCCCCTTAGGGACTGGGAACACCTAATAGAGTTGTTTATTACCCACTCCTACCTAGGGAGGTAACACTAAATTTGGAAAGGAAGCCCAGTATGAAGTCTCAATGTGCCCTTGATAAACAAGCTTGGTTAACTCAGATGTACCAATGAATTATTGTACGTAATTGTGAGAATGCGCATTGGATATTATATGTAATTGGTAGGTGGTTTCATCATGGGTTGGGAAACGTAAGTGGGACCCAAGTCCACTAGACGATCATATTGACTCCCCTGGGTGAAGCATTGAGAGCCGTGGGACTCCCATCATGTGTAGAGCATCATTCCATGTCATGGGCGCCCTCAACACCTTCAGGAGTATGCTCATTGCTCTACATTATTCATGAGATGATGTGGCTGGACCAGTGTACCCCAGCCGACTTACCATTATATGCCCCAGATGAGGTTTTTATCAACCCTTGGGACAAGGGAGGGCAAGCACCATCATTAGAGTCCTCAGTATTGGAGCATCACAATCTATTCTATCATCAGGGGATCCATGAGACCAATTTCTGTGCCCCAAACTCACTTTGCGGCCCCACAAGATGACTTTCATGGAAAGTAAAGAGCCATCCCCTTGTCCATGATTTATGGAGCCCTCTCACACACTTTGGCACCAACAGGACTCAATGTGGCCCTCCAACGGCCTTACATCAACATGATTTCATCAATTTGGCAAGCTATTGGATGGTTATTTTATAATTTGTAAAAGCTACTTGGTCGGCTTATGACCACGGCATGTATTTTGCACACTTTTATAATGTTAGGGTACTTAAGCTAATAATTTGACCTACTAGATCTCATATAAATAAAACTCAACTTCATTTGTATTGGATCATCATCACACTTGGGAATTTCTGCCTTCTTGGCAAATCCGAACTTTTTCTTTGGATTAGCTATTGGATGTCTTGGATGCATTTTGATATTTGGAGCTGAAATTAGATTTTCTTTGGAGCTGTATCTTGATCTGTGGATAGATATATCATATTGTCATCTTGTGAGTGCCTCTTGTTGAAGTTCCATTCTTGAAAAATGTCTAATGTATGGAATTGTTGCAACTAGATTAATGTTATATTCAACCCTAATTGTTGAAGATTTATTTTGAAAGTTATTTGGTTGGCAATTGCACATGTTACTCATAGCATGACATGTGATGAATGTTCCTAGTGGATGAAATTTTGCTTTTCCTCCATAAAACTCCATAAATTTTGAGTGGGTAATTGTTGAGGGCTGGTAGCTAGGGCATCAATTCTTGACCTCCTTCAAGACATTTATGGCAAATTTGAAGCATCTAAAACTCCATAAACTAGAAGAAGAAGGCATTGGTCCAAACCATTTCGTGATCAAATGCTTCTTTCTCCATATTTTCTTCTCCCAAAGTTTTGGTCCCCTCTTCTTGGACGGCTAACTTAGGGCATAGAGCGAAATTCTCTAGAGAGTGAAAGGGTGGATTCTTGGATCATAGACTTCAAGTTTAGGGTCATAGCGACAAGTTCTCAAAGTTTGACAAGCATCCCTTGTGTTTTCATCCATAAAAACTCTTGCCCGATGTGTGCCCTAGAAGGGAAACCCTAGTTTGCATTTCCTTCACTTGGGGACTTCTTCGAGGGTTGTATGAGCTCAACATTCATTGGAAGAAATCATAGGAAGCCCTTTCTTCTCCTTGCCTTGATCTTGGGAGTACCTTTAACAGCGATAATTCACAAAACCCTAGATCTCATGCAAGTTTTTTCTAGGTCTCTAATAGGGAGCGAAAACCCTTTTGAAGTGCCATCCTATCACAAAGAGCTTCCCTTAAGAAGTCTTACCTCATCACCTAGTACCTCAAACCCTGGAACATCAATTAAAGGTGATTATTATCTATCGAGACTCCTCCCAGTGATGAAAGTCCGTAAAGAGCACGATACACTGACTTTGCTGACAGTGGGACATTGTCCCATTGTTATCACTTAGTCTAGCTCTTTGACCCTTAGGCTTTCCCTCCTTAGGGCCTACTGGATTGTGTGGTAACACAACCTACAACATAAAGGTAAATGGCTTGCCACATACAAGGAGGCGATAACAATAGCAAATCTCAATGAAGGTTGAGAAGTGGGTGAAGGTGAGAAGAGGAGAAAGAATGAGAGGCAGTAAAGGTATGGATGAACGAGTGGAGGAAAGAGAGATCAAAGTTACTGAAGCCAAGACCAAAAAACTGAACAAAATACGCAAGGGCGGACAACACTAGTTGAGATAGAAAATGAAAGAGGTGAGAATTGACAACTCCAAAGCACAAATAGTGAAGGAAAGAAGAAAAAGTTGACAATGCTAGTGTTGAAATGGGGAATGCAATATACGAGTGGAAGCAAGCATTGGAGCAATGGTTGGAGATGTGATCCCATAGCTGCAGTCTATAGGATGTGACAACCAAGACCAAAGTCCCTAATAGGCAAAGGAGAGGTATGGTGATTGGTCCCATCCAAGGAGAAGCCATCTCAGGTCGGGCCCTACCTGAGAAGACGACCTAGAGAGACCCATTAGTGGTGATGTAACCTAGGAAAGGGGAACACAAATGAAACAAAGAGAGAGGATATAGGACGATGACTTCGATTATTTATAAAGAAGAAAGGGTTCATGAGTAAAAGTATGAATGGGAGTGCTATTGCATGAAAGAACCAAGCTAGCCCAGGTACGTGAGCAGGAGAACAGAGGTTTTTTTGGTCGTGTTCAGTGTTGCAACGGGCCTAATAAGCTAGGCCACAGGTCTATACAAAGTAACTAAAGTGATACAAAGAAGCCAAGATGTTTAGGTTTGTGGTAGAGTTGTAAAAGAGGTTGACGTATGTGGAGATAAGCTGCTAGGTGATGCAAGGGTTGTTCAAGGGTTTGAACATCAATCTTTGTGCCCTAATTAGGCTTTCCCTCTATGGTACGTTACCCTTAAAAGTCTGCTCGGAAGTATGATACATTTCGCTCTGATCTTTTGTGCATGGGAGAGAAGAAAAAGACCCAAAGGAGACATATGGACTGTGATTTGAGCCACAAATTCTGGGTGTATTGCGCAAAGAATCTATGCATATGTCTCTCGTGAAGTGGGTGGTATCCAACCTCAGGTAGTTGTACAAAAGTGAAGGTTTATGCGCAGAGTATAGGGCTAATAAAAATGAAGGAAAATTGAGTTAACGTGGAGTAGATTCATTGGAAGGGAGAGTTGCGTTGGAGTTGTTGGATAAGACTGTCCTAAAGGGCTTAGGACAATAGATTTGAGATGTGCTAGTGTCATCAAGAAGCAGAAGTGTGACAATTAAGAAGGCAGTTTTGTGGAGCCCTAGTACAGTGATCGAGGTGCAAGCTTGGTACTGTTAAGAGGGAAATTTGATGGAGTGCTAGAAGACCTCATGTACGATATTCATTGGAGGAGATAATGAACTGTTAGGAGGCAGATTTGTGAGCCCTGGTTCAGTGGGTTGCAAGAGGGCAAGCTCAGTCATAAGAGGGCAAATTTTAAAGACCCTAAGAATGTGATCCTTTGAAGCAGTAAAGGACATTGTTAGTGGGTTGATCACGGAGCCAATGTGCAATCATCTTAAGGCAGCCAAGAGTGGCCAATAGTGGCAGATTGATGGCTAGAGATGTAAGCATTATGATGTTTCAAAAGTTCCAGTGATCAGCAAAAGAGGAGGCAAAGTACCTGCCAGATATGTTCAAGGTACATGGACTAAAAGGATTGTTATGTGAACCTTCAGCAAGCAGGTCGAGTGTACTTTCTTCAAGGAAAGATTGGTGGTCATAATTGTTGACACCAATCCCTAGTTGTGTCTTGTATCAAGGTTCTATGTAAGGGCCATGATCCATGGTATGGGAGCCCTAAGATTGTTGTATTAAAGTTTGTATATAACAAGTTGTGGGTTGAAAATTTGTCTTGTGTACTATTTGATTCATTGTTATTTGTTATTCCACTATGCAAAGTGCTTGTGTTGTGGAATTTTAGCGTGTTTGGGATCGTGATCTTAGACTCAAACCCGATTCTTAAGTGTTGTGGAAAAATCAACAAGCTATCCACAATATGCTAGTCATTCGAAATGCCCAAGCCCTCATTCAAGTAACTTTGTGCAAGAAAAGCGGAAAGTTTGAATTCCTCAGCACTCAAGATAATTTTCCAAACAAGTCAAGCCATTCTTTGATGGAACATTGTACGCTTAGGTCAATTTGGGCCTCCTTTTGTCAAATCGAACCTCTAATTGGTGGGACATCTCACCTCATTTTAGGGATTTAAGTAATACGATGAAAACATTGTAATATTTCTTAGTTTCCAAGCATATTGTGGATTGAAAGTCACTTGTTTTTTGAAGCGAAAGGAGGAAATGTTGAGAGCCTCATCTATAAATAGAAATCTCTCTCTCCTTTGCAAATCATTGTAATTTGTTCAAATGTTTTTTCCAAAATGTGAAATATTTTCATGAAATCTTTGGTGTTCATCCTGAAGTTTATCTTTCTTGGTTGATTTCAAATATTTCTAAGAAATTTGCAAATAACTAAAGAATACTACACAGGCTAACTAGATTGATTGATTTGAAGAGCAACTTTGTCACTTGTAGGGGGATGTCTAGGGTTTTATTCGCACATCTCTCTTGTTGGTGTAAGGTAAAGTTTTTTTTCTCCTTATTGGGCCATGCCCTAGTGCTCCCACCAAGGGTTTCAATTTATTTTGCATCATAGTTGAGCTATTGGTTGACGGCTTTTCCCTAAGTGGAATCCTTTCTAGTTCAACTTGATTTCAAAACTTTTTCTTGATTAGGCTTGAGGTGATTTAACTTTTAGTGTTCCACCTCTAGTTATAATCCACAAGAATTGATAAACCAACTTAAGACAAGCATCAATTTGACCCCATAGCCCTAGTAGAAATAGGGCACACTCCTTATTCCAACAATTAACCATCTCTTTTTACTAAATTTTGCAATTGCCCTTAATTTTTATTATTTAAAAAGCTTTAAGAATAGAAAAAAATACAAAAAAATATAAGCATCAAATATAAAAATTGATCTAGAAAATTTCTTCACTTTTATGTCTAGATAGGATTTGACTAATTACATTTTGATTCTAGACCCATTTTTTAGAATAGTGTGCCACATTGAATATCTAAGAAAGCTATTGCCCCCTCTCCTTTCTTGCATTTAATGTTGATCTAACAAATGTGGAAGGGTTTTGAAAGATATTTTAGAAATCTGATTTTATCTTCAGTAATTATAGCTCAAGTATGGGAATCCCTTGCCTTGAGGTACATCAAAAGTTGATTCTAACCCTTCTAATCGCTAGCAAAATTTCTAAAGTTTTTTAATTGAACATCACTCACCTTTGGAAGTGTTTTCAGTTGTCATAACAATTGCAACAAGTTTTGATACTAATTGGGACACTTTCATTTTTCAATTCCCAGGAATTGGTCCCCCAAAACTAAGTAACAATTTCCAGATTTGAATAACATTTGTAATAACCAATACTTTGAAGTGCTAGTATGTTTATTTTCATTATATTTCATTATAATATCATCTTGAATTCATAGTCATAAGTTTCTATAGCATTTTTGGGCTTATGAGAGGCCCCAAGGTCGGCTTTTCTTTGTTGGTTTCTGCAAAACTTCATGTTTGCAGGTGTGTAAACGCAAGGTAAATCATCATTTCATGGTTTCAATCCCAACATTGTTGAGGACCTTCATAATCAATCTTGGTGCTTTTGTAAAGGTTACTTCATTCATAAATTTAGTATTTTCTTCGTTGGTTTGTTGTTCCTACAATAAAATATCATACATCAGATCAAATTTATTTTTCCTCTTTAAATCCTAACCTTCCATCATTTGATTGTTTGTAGGCTTTGGTCATCATAATACTTTTGGTGATCCTTGTGTAGTTTGGGATACACCCTAGGAGAAAACTTTTCTCCTGCATTTTATTTCTAGTCAGACAACCAGTTAGCCATCATCCTTTTATATAAATTTATTGATGATGATAACCCATCTACATTCGCCATCTATATCAACCACATACCTCTCCCCATCTGACATTCCCTCTTGGATGAAAATGGGCTTCTCCTCAAAATGTACTTTGATCATTTTGCAATCAAGTGCTTATACTTGTTTATTTTGTGCATTTAGTATCATCGATAAAGGGTTGATTTAGAAGATTGAGCAATCTTGACTGTAAATCTGTTCTCTCACCTTACTAGGGGAGTTAATAGCATGTTCATATTTCCCTACATCAAACTTCCCACTTTCAATACCACATTACAAGCCCCTTATACCACCTCCATTCTTTTAGCCTAACTTGTCATTGGCTCATTGGGATTTGGCGCTCTCTTATCCACACTCCTTGAGTAGGAGAAACAATGCCCTAGAGGTTGATGAAACTAAAAGAATGGAAAAGCATATTATGGCCACAATGAAAGAAAAAGAAGAAAATCAAAATGTAAAAGATGGTCAGGATAGAAGTTAGCGCATTGGAAAAATCCTAGCATGAGCTCTAGCCTCCTCATTGGCCATCACCCGGTTCTTGAGCACTTGAGACTCCATTTCATTAAAAGGAACCCTTTCATGTCCCAACCTTGATGAGCAATAAATTGTCTCATCTCAAGGGATCAAATCAAATGCTAAATCATAAGAGCAAGCTCTAACCCTTAAGTTATGCACCCAAAATAAAAAGCATTCTGATGAAAAAGTAAAAGGCACACTAGAGGGGTGGAAAAAGTAGGTCGAGCAGGGCAACTCATCTCTCCACAACTTCTCCCTCCATTTACATATATACATTCAAGATGTGGACTCCCCATCAGTTAGTCCCCTCGACCATGGCACTTGCCCATGAAGCCTTTTCCCCTCTATTGCGACTCATCTACACTAACACCTATTGATTCAGAGCTCGACCTTGGGAATGCAACCTCCCCTTGGGTTGACCATTAGCCACCTCTATCAAGGTAGGGAACACCTTTATGGGTCTTGGTCTAGTTAAATATCGGAAGGTGATCAAAGTTTGAAGTATTAATATGCCCTTAACATACAAGTTTGGTCCACTTAGATGCTCATATGATCTTAGTCTCTAATGAATGGTTTCTTTCATTTGAGTTCATGCAAGTCTTGTTAGGTGGTCCACAGTAGCATAGGCCTTGAGAGCACCCACTCCATAGGTGCCCAGGCACTCCAAAGAGATTGATGACTTAGCAGATGTAGCATTACCCACTTACTTCAGAGCGTTGGCCATTAAGATGACTTGTGCTAATGATACCAGAGCACCCCCAGGACCCAGGAGTCGGACGTTGATCTTCTTTGACTTAGCACAAACAATTCTTGATGATTGCACCACTAGACCCAACAAGCCCCTAGGCTAGCCTTGACACTACCTGATGGGCAGGCCATGATTTGAAGCACAAATGAGGATGATCTTCCATGAGATGATTGGGGAGGACTTGTTGCACGTAACAGATCCCTAGCGCTGGAGAAAAGAGGCCTTGCATTGACCATTGGAGACCCATGGGGATGATGTGGTGACACCCCAACTATATTTGGGACCCATGAGGATGATTTGAGGTAAATTTGAGGAACACTCCTCAAATGATGGCTGATCCTAGGACACAGACACATTTGCAGCCTTCATCTCACCATGACATGACATTTAGAGCCCAAAAAGGCATGACGTTAACATTATGAGGCTTATAGCTCACAGATGTGGGTCATTTATGACATATTTTAGCATTGAGTTAGTGGGTTGGCTCGTAACCCAAGGCTTACTTGTTGTCAAACTTGTTTTAGGGGCTTCTTAGGCTAATATTAGTTGAGGCAAACCTCCTATAAATAGAGGCCTCTCCACATTTGATTTTGGTCTTCACTCCCCCTTAGAAGATTTCATCCTAGTTATTGTAGTCTTGTATTCTTGTGCATATGTGATCTTTGTGGATGATTTTGCTATTGGAGAGTAGCTCTTGTTGTGGAGACATCACTTTAGGATAATAAAGGATTTCTTCATGCATATCTTGTGAGTATATTTATTGTTGATTATCTTTTGATGGTTATTGCATGGAATAATTTTTTCTAGGGTTTTTATGTTCTTGTTATATTGCATATCTTTTTATGGAATCTTGGTAAAATATTGTATGTTTTAACTAGAGACTGTATGACATCCCTTCATGACGCCAAGTGAGCTTTCCTCTCGATTTCATCCCCTCATAAAGTGGTAACTAGGGTTTTTCTTCCCCTTACTCCCTTTTGGGTTTGATATCTCCATAGTAAGACCCCCTTAGACTCCATCACCCAAGGAACAAGCACTAGCTTCCAGAGGTGATTAAACCTCATTAAATATCCTTTTAAAACATCATTTCTCCCCTCTCTCTCATTTTCGGCCCTTCAAGGCAAGTTGCTAGGCTTGGGCATAGGGTGGAATTCAACTAGGGGGGGAACATTGGCTTGATGTGAGGTGTCTCACATGGACTGAGTCTCATTGCATCAAAATCTAACCTTTTCCACAGTTAAATTTGCCTACTTAAGGCTAATGTCATAAGCCCTAGGGTGATTTTTCCCTAGGGAGACCCTAATCTAGCACAAATACTTCAACTTGGGGCTTGTTGAAGGCTTGTGGCTCCTATTGTTGATCATATCAATTTTTCATAAACCTTTTCTTGCTCTTATGTACCTTTGTAAGTTATTATCAGTGTTTATCTCTTAAACCCTAGGCCATAAGACCCCTTGATAGGTTCCTTAGAGAGCACATTGTTCCTTGTTTCACTAGATTGGGCCTTGTTCTTAGTCTAAGTGCCCTCTTTGAGCCCTTCGTAGGCTGCTCCTAAGATACATTATTCCTTGTCTAATGAAATTGAGCCTTGTCCTTAGCCTGAGTATCTTGGGTAAGCCTATTCAATCTCCTTTATAGTCTATTTTGACGGTACGCTTCTCCTTATTACATAGAATTGAGCCGTGTTCTCAGTCTGAATACCCTATTTGAGTCTATTCAATTGTCACCTTTGAACCCTAAAACCAAGAATATCCTGAGTTTTATTGTTCGGAACCAAGAATATCCTTTAAGTGACCTAAACTGGGAAGCCTCCCAAGTGCTGAATGTCCACTAAAGAGCAAGAGGTGTTGTGTTGCGGTGACATTGGGCCTCCACCTCGATGTTGTCCCTTGGTCTAGTTCTCATCTTGTGAGGCCTCTCACAAGGCCTGATAGATTTTGAGGAAATAGTGCCCAGATGGATCCAAGATGCCCCCAAGCTAGCCTTGACCTTTTTTTATGGATGACACATTGTTCCAAAGCGCAAATGGGGATGGTTATCACTGGGATGACTCGAGAGGGCTAGCAAATCCCTCTTTGATGCCTATTTTTCTTTAGAGGTGCCATGTCACTCCCACTTGCTTGCAAAGAGTGACATAGGCTTCTCCTAGATGACATCATGGTGGTGAGGGCACCATTAGGAGATATATGTATGCACTTTAGAACTTTCTTGGAGTGGGGAGCACTCTTGGACCCTTGTCTCAGTTCCTTGATGCCTTATTGCATTTTCTGGAACAACGCTGCTTGGAAGTGGGAGTGGAAGCGAGAAGCAGGATGGAATTAGTGAAGGCCCATTTGAATTAGTATATGAGATGGATGTAACATTTTCAACTCACTTAAAGATACTAGTCTAAAAGTTCATGCAGCAAAACTCCTCAAATTTAGATGCCCTACAAAAGAGAATCAGCTAGTTAGTAGAGCTTGATGAGCGCAAAATACTTTCCTATGATCATGTGGTAAAGTCAAGAGAAAATCAAGAAGAATTTTGACTGGAAAAATCATAGCATGAGCTCTAGCCTCCTCATTGGCCATCACCCGGTTCTTGAGCACTTGAGACTCCATTTCATTAAAAGGAACCCTTTCATGTCCCAACCCTAATGAGCAATAAATTGTCTCATCTCAAGGGATCAAATCAAATGCTAAATCATAAGAGCAAGCTCTAACCCTTAAGTTATGCACCCAAAATAAAAAGCATTATGATGAAAAACTAAAAGGCACACTAGAGGGGTGGAAAAAGTAGGTCGAGCAGGGCAGCTCATCTCTCCACAATTTCTCCCCCCATTTACATATATACATTCAAGATGTGGACTCCCCATCAGTTAGTCCCCTCGACCATGGCACTTGCCCATGAAGCCTTTTCCCCTCTATTGCTACTCATATACACTAACACCTATTGATTCAGAGCTTGACCTTGGAAATGCAACCTCCCCTTGGGTTGACCATTAGCCACCTCTATCAAGGTAGGGAACACCTTTATGGGTCTTGGTCTAGTTAGATATCGGAAGGTGATCAAAGTTTGAAGTATTAAAATGCCCTTAACATACAAGTTTGGTCCACTTAGATGCTCATATGATCTTAGTCTCTAATGAATGGTTGCTTTCATTTGAGTTCATGCAAGTCTTGTTAGGTGGTCCATAGTAGCATAGGCCTTGAGAGCACCCACTCCATAGGTGCCCAGGCACTCCAAAGAGATTGATGACTTAGCAGATGTAGCATTACCCACTTACTTCAGAGTGTTGGCCATTATGATGTCTTGTGCTAATGATACATGTCCCAGAGCACCCCCAGGACCCGGGACATTGATCTTCTTTGACTTAGCACAAACGATTCTTGATGATTGCACCACTAAACCCAACAAGCCACTAGGCTAGCCTTGACACTACCTGATGGGCAGGCCATGATTTGAAGCCCAAATGAGGATGATCTTCCATGAGATGATTGGGGAGGACATGTTGCACGTAACGGATCCCTAGCGCTGGAGAAAAGAGGCCTTGCATTGACCATTGGAGACCCATGGGGACGATGTGGTGACACCCCAACCATATTTGGGACCCATGAGGATGATTTGAGGTAAATTTGAGGAACACTCCTCAAATGATGGATCATCCTAGCACACAGACACATTTTCAGCCTTCATCTCACCATGACATGACATTTAGAGCCCAAAAAAGGCATGACGTCAACATTATGAGGCTTATAGCTCACAGGTGTGGGTCATTTATGACATATTTTAGCATTGAGCTAGTGGGTTGGCTTGTAACCCAAGGTTTACTTCTTGTCAAACTTGTTTTAGGGGCTTCTTAGGCTAATATTAGTTGAGGCAGACCTCCTATAAATAGAGGCCTCTCCACATTTGATTTTGGTCTTCACTTGTGGACTATTTCAGCCTCCTTAGAAGATTTCGTCCTAGTTGTTGTAGGCTTGTATTCTTATGCATATGTGATCTTTGTGGATGATTTTGCTATTGGAGAGTAGCTCTTGTTGTGGAGACATCACTTTAGGATAGTAAAGGATTTCTTCATGCATATCTTGTGAGTATATTTATTGTTGATTATCTTTTGATGGTTATTGCATGGAATAATTTTTTCTAGGGTTTTTATGTTCTTGTTATATTGCATATCTTTTTATGGAATCTTGGTAAAATATTGTATGTTTTAATTAGAGATTGTATGACATCCCTTCATGTCGCCAAGTGAGCTTCCCTCTCGATTTCATCCCCTCATAAAGTGGTAACTAGGGTTTTTCTTCCCCTTACTTCCTTTTGGGTTTGATATCTCCATAGTAAGACCCCCTTAGACTCCATCACCCAAGGAACAAGCACTATCTTCCAGAGGTGATTAAACCTCATTAAATATCCTTTTAAAACATCATTTCTCTCCTCTCTCTCATTTTCGGCCCTTCAAGGCAAGTCGCTAGGCTTGAGCATAGGGCGGAATTAAACTAGGGGGAGAATGTTGGCTTGATGTGAGGTGTCTCACATGGACTAAGTCTCATTGCATCAAAATCTAACCTTTTCCACAGTGAAATTTGCCTGCTTAAGGCTAATGTCATAAGCGCTAGGGTAATTTTGCCCTAGGAAGACCCTAATCTAGCACAAATACTTCAACTTGGGGCTTGTTGAAGGCTTGTGGCTCCTATTGTTGATCATATCAATTTTTCATAAACCTTTTCTTGCTCTTATGTACCTTTGTAAGTTACTATCAGTGTTTATCTCTTACACCCTAGGCCATAAGCCCCCTTGATAGGTTCCTTAGAGAGCACGTTGTTCCTTGTTTCATTGGATTGGGCCTTGTTTCATTGGATTGGGCCTTGTTCTTAGTCCAAGTGCCCTCTTTGAGCCCTTCATAGGCTGCTCCTAGGATACATTATTCCTTGTCTAATGAAATTGAGCCTTGTCCTTAGTTTGAGTATCTTGGGTAAGCCTATTCAATCTCCTTTATAGTTTATTTTGAGGGTATGCTTCTCCTTATTACATAGAATTGAGCCTTGTTCTCAGTCTGAATACCCTATTTGAGTCTATTCAATTGTCACCTTTGAACCCTAAAACCAAGAATATCCTGAGTTTCACTGTTCGGAACCAAGAATATCCTTTAAGTGACCTAAACTGGGAAGCCTCCCAAGTGTTGAATGTCCACTAAAGAGCAAGAGGTGTTGTGTTGTGGTGACATTAGGCCTCCACCTCGATGTTGTACCTTGGTCTAGTTCTCATCTTGTGAGGACTCTCACAAGGCCTGATAGATTTTGCAGAAATAGTGCCCAGATGGATCCAAGATGCCCCCAAGCTAGCCTTGACCTTTTTTTATGGATGACACATTGTTCCAAAGCACAGATGGGGATGGTTATCACTGGGATGACTCGGGAGGGCTAGCAAATCCCTCTTTGATGCCTATTTTTCTTTAGAGGTGCCATGTCACTCCCACTTTCTTGCAAAGAGTGACATAGGGCTTCTCCTAGATGACATCATGGTGGTGAGGTCACCATTAGGAGATATATATATGCACTTTAGAACTTTCTTGGAGTGAGGAGCACTCTTGGACCCTTGTCTCAGTTCCTTGATGCCTTATTGCATTTTCTGGAACAAGGCTGCTTGGAAGTGGGAGTGGAAGCAGGAAGCAGGATGGAAATAGTGAAGGCCCATTTGAATTATTATATGAGATGGATGTAACATTTTCAACTCACTTAAAGATACTAGTCTACAAGTTCATGCAGCAAAACTCCTCAAATTTAGATGCCCTACAAAAGAGAATCGGCTAGTTAGTAGAGCTTGATGAGCGCAAAATACTTTCCTATGATCATGTGGCAAAGTCAAGAGAAAATCAAGAAGAATTTTGACAAGAAAGCACGCTAGTAGAACTTTCAGAAGGTGACATTGTCCTACTTTGGAACAAGGGGTGAAAAAATCAGTAATCATGTTAAGTTTGAAAGTTTATGGTTAGGTCATTACATGATTAATGAAGTTGCAGGTAACAATTCTTTCTATCTATACCATTTGGATGGAGAAATATTTCTCTTGCCGATAAATGGGCAATATTTAAAGGTGTACTTTCAAGGTAATATCTCATGCCTAAGGGGCATCCTTGTACCATAGTTTTCTTAGCTTGCTTTTTGTGATTTGATTTCATTGTGTGTTGTAATTTCATTTCCTAGATTGAAAAGTCATTTCATTTGGTTTATTTGTTGTGTCAGGAAGGGGTAAGGTATTGGTATCTTATGTCCTCCCTAGTATTTGATGATGGTCATGTGAGATCCATGCAAGTCATAGGTTGTTGGAGATTTTGAGGTTCTCGAGCACTCCCAAGAAGAGCACTTGTCGTGTAGTTGGAGCTAGATGTTATCCCTCTTCCCACAAGGGTACTCCAGAACTTTTGACCACACCATTTGCAAGCCCAAATGTGTGGAAGTGATAGACCTATAAGGCCATATGGGTGTCTTTTGTGAAAGCATGTCCTAGATCCCTGATGGTGGACGATCATGACTAGTATTTTTAGCTTCATTTTCATGGTGTTTAGTTTTATGGCACCGCTGACATCCCCATAGTGGGCAGTAACTCCCTGCCTTGATGGGCATTGTAGTATTTTTAGCTTCATTTTCATGGTGTTTAGTTTTATGGCACCGCTGACATCCCCATAGTGGGCAGTAACTCCCTGCCTTGATGGGCATTCTTATATACAGGCACAATTTAGGCAGAGGGTATATCACCTTAATAGATTATGGAAATAACGTACATCACATCCTAAGCAGCAACAATTACTCTTGTAACCTATAACTATGATCATTGAATACGGAACTACAGTATATAAGCTCGCTAGTATTTAGTATGTTAGTAATCGATTTCGAAGGTACGAAGACGGCTGCTCAAGAAAAGGAGAGCTACCTGGAACCCTGGAACTGGATGCTGCAGGCGAATGCTTAATCGCGAAGTCGCTTGCTCGAGAAAAGGATATTGAACATTATGACAAGGCTACCTGCTACTGGATGCTGTAGGCAAAAGATTACCCTGCATCTCTTCCAGGCGTGTTGAAGAACGTCCATTTGCCTAATTTACGGTGATCTCGGATCCATTCATCTCTGCATTGTCGCCATTTCCCGTGCATGTAAGCTTCGCCTTAGACCGTCAGCACCTGGAAATTGAAGCGTTCGATTTGACTATTTTAAGCCACGATGCTCTGCCATATTGACTCGATTAGAAAGAAAAGGTCGAGTCACATTATTGATAGTTTTCCCATGACTCAATATTAATTCACCCAATTAGTCATTTTCCTGTTGAGACATTGTCAAATGAAACTAGCACACTCAACATTGTCAAATGAAACTGCACTTTATGGGACCTGGAGTGAGGGCATGGTTCTAAAAGTCGATAGAGGAAAGTTGGGAACTGAATCGTAATACTGTACACTACTCATTTTTCCATTGGTTTTTCATAGCGCAAACCATGACAACAAACAACACTAAATATTATCTCTATATTTGTAGGCCACATTTGGTAGCAATATAAATTATATGCGATTCTATTTCAATATATCTCTCACCCCACGTCTATACAGGTCAGGTTACAGGTCAGGTTAAATAGTAGATAATCCAAACAACTACATTCCCCATTTACAACATTACAATGGCATTCCCCATTTACAACCTTATAATGGCTAATGCACAGTAATGGACAATTACTCTCCTTATTTCATGGACAACTTTTTGATATTGTCAGATTATCGAAGACACCAGGTATTAAACTAATAGGTAATTTCTTATACTTTTCTTAACATGATTATCAAAGACACAAGGTATTAAAATAAAAAGTAGGAGTTACATTTATGAGTTTATAATTTTAATTGGTATCTGTAGATACTTTACAAATCCCTATATGTTATGGTTAGTCATCATCCCTAGAGAAAAACCTTATAATAATCTAACAAATATATGTATAATCTCTTTTAGATAGTTTGTTGTTATCTATATTTTTTGTCACATTTTATTTCTCAAAACATATAATCTCTTTTAGTTAGTGCATTGTTATCTATATTTTTTTTCACATTTTTTTTCTCATATTTATTGATCACTTACAATTTATTAGAAACAATAACTAAAATCTATTACTTAATAGATAGACTCCTATTGAGTGAAACAACATTAAATAACAAAGATAGAACTATATTAGTTATATAAAACTATAGAATGAAGAGAAAGAATCCACTCTTGAATCATTAGTTGTATCATGATACTAAAAAGAAGATATAATCCTACTAGGCAATCAAGGAATAATAGAAAATTGGGGAGGCATTGATCTAATAGAGGCTTTGATGAGCTCTTATAAAGGTTTGAGATAATCAAATAAGAGGATCAAGAATCTAGAAAAACAAAAAATCTACCAATGGAGCTCTTATAAAGGTTTGAGATAGTCAAATAGGAGGATCAAGAATCTAGAAAAACAAAAAATCTACCAATAGAGCTCTTATAAAGGTTTGAGATAGTCAAATAGGAGGATCAAGAATCTAGAAAAACTAAAGGAGGAACTCATGTTCCCCAGTTCTCATGAAAAGTTTACTAATAGAGCTCTTATAGAGCTCTAGATAGTCAAATAGGAAGATCAGGAATCTCTATTGCATATGCCAACCCAGAATTAAAAAAATATCAAGTTTAATCTTAATTTATAAATAGGCTTTCTTACAATATCATGGTTTACTAATACGACATCCCAGAAAATCATAACTAGTGTTCATACGACATGTTCATAAGAACATTTTTTAATTAATTATTTTAAATAAAATAACAGAAAAGGTACTCATGAAAAGTTTACTAATAGAGCTCTTATAGAGCTCTAGATAGTCAAATAGGAAGATCAGGAATCTCTATTGCATATGCCAACCCAGAATTAAAAAATATCAAGTTTAATCTTAATTTATAAATAGGCTTTCTTACAATATCATGGTTTACTAATACGACATCCCAGAAAATCATAACTAGTGTTCATACGACATGTTCATAAGAACATTTTTTAATTAATTATTTTAAATAAAATAACAGAAAAGGTATAATTACTTTTGAAGTAAATCTCAATCTTTGATGTGTAACCACTACTACAAATATTTTATAATTAATAATTAAATTAAACTTTTAGAAACTCTATTCACCACCTATATATATAGATATATTTATTTATTTTAAAATCTAGTTTTGAAATAATTTCAATAAACATTAATATTTATAGTTTGTAACTTATAGTTATAGAGTAAAATAATTTATGCCAAGTCAAAGATTCAACTAAATTATTCTTCTCTATATACTAATAACTTTATTTTATATACTACTTTGTTTTATATTGTTCATACCAAATCAAATAAATAAGCAAGTTTATTAGTTATCCACATCAAATTAGGTGTGCAAAGTATTGTTTGTTAGTGTAATTTATTGAGGTCATCATTTGGTCCTTTTTACAAGAATTATATGATGATTCTTGGTAAGATTTTGTTATTTAAATTGAGTTTTTGAATGCAAAAATTAATTCAATGCCTTACAAAACCCTACCTCAGTTGGATTGTGTAGACTTAACAACCTAAAATTACAAATTTTCTAATTTCTAACTAAATTAAGGACAAAATCAACCACTGCTTATTTAATTATGTCTATAAAGTATCATTTACTTATTGAAATGTATAAGTAAATATTGTTGAAAATGGTGATAATAACCATCCACTCATACTAATTTTAATTTATTAAACATGTTCAGATCATGACTAGATCTAACATCTATGTTGGAAGAATAATTAAACTAACCATGATGAACATGTATGTGCACTTCTGTAAACGTTAGTAGTCAAATAGTTTCCTAGGGGCACCATAAATCCTAAATAAACACCATGTCTAGATTTCATAAAATTAATATACAAATCCATCATCCTTAATAAATAATACTTATTATCCACATATACCAAATACTTAACTTTGCTTATAAAACCCCTCACTTAGAAAAAAACTACATAATTAGTTTATTCAAAAATAGCATTGTGACTAACTCATATACAAATTGAGTGGGTCTATAAAATTAAAAACATGTAAGAAAAGAGTGTCTACACCTCTACATTTCATAAAATAAAGATATTAATCCATTACCCAAGTAAAATACTACTTACTTATATACTTATTTATAAATATATATAAAAAAATGGTGTAAAGATATTTTTTTATTATTTATTATTTAAATTTAATAACTCAAAATTAATTTTAAACTTTTTTTTTGTAAGCTACGGTGTTACCTCTTTTCTATTATACAATCGCCTGTGACCTCAACCCTCCCCGCAGGGAAACCAGGTCTAACTTTGAGAAACAACATATCAAAAAATATAACAGTATTATAGTTTATTAATAATAATTTATGTCGTTGATTAATAATTTTTTATAGTTTATGCCGTTGATTAATAATTTATTATTATTATTATAGTTTATTATTAATCTATTTATTATAATGAACCATTTGGTTTTATTTATTCGTAATAATAAATTCAATAACCCAGATTTTTAGGTAGATGTTAAAATTAATTAATTATAACTTATCTGACTGCAATAAACACGTGGACACATTAAAATCGTGATTCTATCTCCCAAAAAAATTCATTTCAAAATGTTTAAGTGATATATGTGTCACTCCACCATTCACGTGGAATTGGGAGTAAACACATATTTTCCAACTGAAAAAAGGGTTTGAACAGGTGTAAGTTGTGACCACGCCCCCACTATCCACATGGGATAGTTAATTGATATTTGCCTCAAGTGGATCTACCATCACTTGGATTGGGAGTAAAGGCATATTTTTCCTCAACGGAATTGAACAAGTGTAAGTGGTGACCAGGCACCACCATCCATATTAGATAGTTAATTGATATTCTATGTTAAGTGAATCCACTATTGGTAATAAAGACATTTTCCTTTTCCTTAAAAAAAAGCTATCCACATCAGATAGTTAATTGATATTCTATGTCACCTCGATCCACCATCCACACAAGATTGGTACTAAAGACATTTAAAATTGATATTCTATGTCACCTCGATCCACCATCCACACAAGATTGGTAATAAAGACATTTTCCTTAAAAAAAAAAAAAACTTTGAACATGTGTAAGTGGTGACCAGGCCCACCATCGAAGTCAGATAAAATAAAATAAACCGACTCTTTATTTCAGTGACAACACATTAACCGGTAGACCTCGTGGCTTTTAACACTAGTCCTGGGTTCGATTTTCATGGATGGCGAAATAGATCTTCTTGCCATGCAGCAAAGTGAGTAGACTTTTATACTCTAATATTCCACCAACTCAATAGACGACAGACGGCCCGTAAATTCATATATTTTATTAAGCTCAGTTTAATTTAAACCAGCGTAAATTTCGATTTATTTATTGAAGCTTTAGTCTATTAAATATAGGCTATTCCAAACCAGCGCCCTGCCCATAATTATAAAACAGATACATAAACTTAGAGCCCAAGAGATAGAACGCGATGGTCGAACCACAAACTCAGCTACACCTAAAATTTTCTTTCTGTAATGATGGATCCTAGAAGTCTGATGATGTACCTAGAAGTTGAAGTTCACTAGCAGTCAGGGCAAATCATCTTACAGAGCTTTATTGAGAGGTTTGTGGCATTCAAATAGGAGAAACAGGAAAAGCTGCATAAACGAGCTTTATTGAGAGGTTGAAGTTCACTAGCACTCAGGGCAAATCCTCTTACAGAGCTTTATTGAGAGGTTTGTGGCATTCAAATAGGAGAAACAGGAAAAGCTGCATAAACGATTTGGAAAAAGAAACAGAACCAAAGATCAAATCTATTGATAGAATTCTATATAGAGGGTTTTCGGTAGTCAATTAAGAGAAACAAGAATTTCCTACAGAGATTTGGAAAAATAAATAAAACTAAAGATCAATGGTTTCAGGTTAGTAATCCACTGTTTCAACTGAATAAATGTCTAAAATCACCATATCTGCCCATACCCAAAAACCCTCACATAAATATACTAATTCAATTAAAAGAAATTGAAACTCAGATACTTTTTTAAATAGATAAATAAATAAATATATGATTCGATTAAAAGATAATGGAAATTCAGATGCTTCTTCAAATTTCAGCTAGAGGCATTCAAATAGGAGAACCAGGAATCTCCGCTGCATAAACGAACGGGGATTTGGAAAAGGAAACAAAACCAGAGATCAAATCTACTGATAGAATTCTATATAGAGGGTTTTCGGTAGTCAATTAAGAGAAACAATAATTTCCGCTACGAGATTTGGAAAAATAAATAGAACCAAAGATTAATGGTTTCAGCCTTTAGGTTAAGAAACCACTGCTTCAACTGATTAAATGTCCAAAATCACCATATCTGTCCATGCCAAAAAACAGGGGAGGTAAATATACTGATTCAAGTAAAAGAAACTGAAGCTCAGATAATACTTCTTTAAATAGATAAATAAATAAATAATGATTCGATTAAAAGAAAATGAAAATTCAGATGCTTCTTCAAATTTCAGTTAGAGACATGATAAAATATACTAAACGAATTCTGATTCTGATAAATCTTTGCCCCTCATCATGCAGTAATTGGAGTCCATAATGTACCAGAGACATAACCTCAGGACCTGGGGAGTTGCAAGATCATAAGTCAAATTCAATAATTCAGTCTAACAAATTTAACCTAAACGGCCTCATGAGTAGCGAGATTGGAAGTACGACGAGAGACAATTTCCAAACATTTCCCGCGCTCCTGCATCTAGATAAATATCCTTACCCTAATCTGTAGAAACGGATTTTATTTTATTTGGGAAGGTAGATGACCCGGTTTCTTGAATTTCAAAACATCGAACTCAACTATTTTTTAACTTCTGGCTTGTCCAGAGAGCCTGTGAATCTCTTTGGAATCTAATGATTTAGAAAGGAATCACACAATAAACTTAAACCTGACTTATTAATTGATTTCAGGAAGAATCCACATCATTATACCTCATATTTATTCTTCTTCCTCTAAATTCACTTAACTAACACATTAAAAGAGCTGCTGGTTTTTCGAAGTTCAACAAAAATTCCAAATGTAATGAACTCACTTAACCAGAAATTTAAAAGAGTCGCTGTTCAAAAAAAAAATCTATATCTAATAGGCAAGTGATAACTGCAGTACAATCAAGTCTCTGGAAGGTACCTGAAAAATATATTGTTTCAGAGCAGCAGCAGTGTTCACCCGATCCTTTGCACACGAAGCTCTCCACACTGAATACTTCGCAAAGATGCTGAAAGCAAGAAATGAACAAACAAAGCACGGTGGCAATTTGAAAATAATTAGTGAACTATTGTTCATACAGAAATCAATGGTTGTTCACAGATAAATCAAATCGGCAAACACCATAGTACCTTGCAAATCTGGCTATGTAGTATTATTAACTCAGCGCTTTGCACCTAGTGCTCTGCCCTGCTGGAATCAAGAAATCAAAATCAAAAAAATAAAGAACTAAGAAACATCTAGAAATAACAAATGAATTAATGAAATCAAAACCAGAAAAATGATTAGAGATTCTAATTGTTGTTCACATTAATATGAAAAAACTAAAGCGCGGATCTCCCTCACCTTACCCCTCCTTGAATGGAGATTGCGTTGGCTAATTTGTTTCACCGAAATATTTCCTCTTATGTTTTGCTCTGGCTCGCATAAAGAACAACAACAAAGAGACAGAAAAACAACATATAAAATCAACCAGAACAACAACAACAAAAAGACAGCACAAACATATAAGAAATCCGCATACTCAACGAAGAACATACACATAGTCAAAAACAAAGAGAGCGCTCCACATATTCAATCATAACACACCACACCAGTGTACCACCGCATGGGAGGAGATCAGAGAAAAGCAGAGGAAGCATAATAAACGTTTTTGAACTGGATCGTAACATATATATAGACCCTGCCATGCCATGTTTTTCCTCTCGATTTTATCTTGATACAACGGGCATGTTCTATGAATTCTGGACCATCAATATTGGATTCTTGAAATTTGACAGGAAAAACCGATTCCAGGTCATCATGATTGCTAGTCATCATTATTAAGTTTCTTGAAAAGTTTCTAAAAATAGCAATTATATAGAAAAATCGATTCCAGGTCATCACGATTGCCGGTCATTGTTATTAAGTTTCTAAAAAAAGCAATTATAAAAAGCTAGATCGTGTTCAAGATGTTCAAGATGTTATTATATCAATGATAATATTAGAATCTCAGGTGAGATTCAAACTTTAGTTATAGAATTTATTTTTATATTTTGAATAATATTCTTTATATACTTCTTTTATTACATTA
>APFE030596974.1:0-15475 GCA_000404065.3 Pinus taeda
GGCGTTGGAGCCACTACTTACTCCTCAAAGAAAAGATTACAAACTCTCAAGGCTATGTGGGAGGAGCCAAGGTGAAAAGTCCTTTGCATGTACAAATGAGGGGGCTTTTATAGCCAAGGGTGAAACTGACCCTTGTGGTTGTTTGACTTCCCTCATGATTGTTTGACTTCCATGACCTTTCAACTTTACATGACTCTTCATATGACAAGTGGGTCTCTTGGACTTCCATGTTACATTACATTGATTGACAGTATCGCCCATAGTAGAGATGTGGACGACATGACTCATGACAAGACTCGACATGATAGTGCTAGTACATTCATGTTGTTGCTGGTGTGCATGTTGAAATGCAGTGTTTATGGGTGATGGATGTCCTCATGGTGTGTCACGACTTCACCTCTGCATGGCAAAGTGTGCGGAGTCTTCAACGATCATTGGGTTTGCTTGATGTTACATTCGTATGTTGCTCCTTGCTTGCATGTTGGCATTCTTGACAGGTTCGTTCGTTCACAAAAAGTCCATGTCCATCCGTCCATCCATGTGAGAACACATCCTTGCATATTTGTTCGTCCGTCTGTCTGTGAACGCATCTTTGCATGATCGTTTGTTCGCGAGCACGTCTCTTTGCATACATCGTTTGTTCGTCCATTGGCGAACATGCCCTTCCGCATGTACTCCCTTTGTTCATCCCATCCGCCGTTGCACCATGTTTGTTTATGTACCTGTATCTACAGTCACTCATGATGAGATGACATCAAATCCATAAACCTCCTAGTCTACCATGATGCATGATCGTTTCAGATGCAGGGGACCGGGAGAGGATACAAGGTTGCAAGTTTCGAGCTGGGGTGGAGGCTCGAGCCACTACTGGTGAAAACTGCACAGAAGTCACTGGTTGATGGAGACGAGAAATCTAGATCGATAGTGACTGTCTGCGGGGTCTAGCTCAACTAGAGGACAAAACTGCACAAATTTTGGGAAGAGCAGTCTGGGTTGGGCAGATAACATTTGCACAATTTTTGGAAGGAGCGGGAGCCTGGAAACCAAAACTGCGCAATTCCTGGAGGGAACTGACATCTGGCTATTGGGATCTTGGCAGCAAAAACTGCCCAATTCCTGGAGGGAACTGGAAGTCAGCTGCTGGGAGCTTGGCAGCAAAAACTACACAATTCCTGGAGGGAACTGGGAGTCAGCTACTAGGATCTGCTAGTGGGAAAAACTGTGTTGATGCTCGGAGGCTGGCATGCTGATCACCTCTACACAGTTTCTAAGTTGAGCGGACTATTGGGAAGTAGAGGGCTTGCTCATGAAATCTGCACAATTTTCTGTGTGAGCAACTGTCCATCTGACTAGAGGGTTGGATGGAAAAACTGCCAATTTTCTAAGGGAGACAGGGAGGAGCACTAGGTGTCTATTCATCCTGTCTGCACAATTTTCTTAGCAAGTGGAGTGAGAAAAGTCTGCAGCCACTGCGCAATTTTTGAGGGGAATGAGTGTCGGGGTGACTGCCGGGTCAAATTCTCCAGTTAATCAACATGAAGGTTGATTGATCAGCTTGCAGGCATCGTATTTTGAAATGGCTTACTTGATGTTTCTGCGCTATTCTGGGTGATAGTCGATCAAGACGATGGTGGGGTGAAGGCCCGACTGTCAGAGGAGAATCTGGTCGTCAGAACTTCAACAAAACGACTAAGTGTGTGAGCAAGTGAAAAGATGCATTCATGTACTTACAAACACACACTTATATGATTTGACGATGAGACAATTCAAACCATCCAGACACACATGTTCAACATGACTGACTGACTCTGTAAGTGACAAGCGAAACGCTTGTGATTGATTGTTGGACGACCGCGACGACGCTTGCACGACATTGTATATGACTCCATGTGCGAGTGCGACAGATGTTTACATAGCGAACACAACATGTACACATGAAGCGAAGACCTTGTGTATGACTAGAACATGGTCGCAAGCATGACATTGGCATCAACATGCAAAATTTGTTGGTGGAATGATCAAGCAAGTTGGGTGCGAAGACTCACACGAGCTCACAGAGTGAACATGAGTGCATGTAGTCATCAAGTAAAACTCTCAAAGGAGGCTCTAAAATTGGATGCAGGCCAAAATTTTGGAGGTTGTTGCAACCACTACAACACTTTGTGACACACTGGTAGAACTCCAGCATCTTTGTTTTGGTTCATTGATAGCACAGGGCCTTGGTCTTTCAGGGAGTATTGAATCACTATGTCAGTTATTTCGGCTTCCCCACTTACCCCATGGACATACATGGTTCACCTTTTGCCAGCTCAGTCAAACACAACAAAACTTCAACTTGATCACAGTGTGTCGAAATTGGGAAGGGTAGTTTAGCTCGCGAGCTGAAGATTTTTAGAATATAAGTTTCATCTCTGGTGTTGCTCCACTGCTAGCAAGCCTGGACAGTACCCTGGCGGAGTCACGCAGGAACACAACATTTCTCCATTTCCAGCGAACTTGCTTAATACTCTAGTGGAGTTGCATGTGACCGTCCGATGACCACCACGTGGCTCAATCTTAACGACTCAGATCTAGTTGTTGGATAACTGCCACATGGATCCCTTTAGACGGCTTAGATCTGGCCGTCGAATGACCACCACGTGGCTCATTTTCAACGGCTTAGATCTGATTGTCGGATGACCGCCACATGGCTCATTCTTAATGGTTTAGATCTAGCCATGGGATGACCGCCACGAGGTGCCCTCTGGATGGCAGAGATCTGACAATCGGATGACCGCCATGTGGTTCATTTTCAACGGCTTAGATATGCTTGTCGGATGACCACCACGTGGCCCATTCTCAACGACCCAGATCTGGCTATCCAATGACGGCCACGTGGCTCATTTTCAATGGCCCAGATCTGGCTGTCTGATGACCATCACATGGCCCATTCTCAACGGCTTCAATTTGGTGGTCGGATGACTGCCACATGGCTCATTCTTAACATGTCAAATTTCGCCTTCCGATGACCGCCACGTGGCTCATTTTCAACGGCTCAAATCTGGCTGTCCGATGAATGCCACTTGATGCTCTCTGGACGGCCCAGACCTGGCTGTCCGATGAACGCCACATGGTGCTCTCTGGATGGCCCAGACCTGGCTGTCGGATGACCGCCACGTATCCCATTTTCAACAGCCCAGATTGGTTGTCAGATATCCGCCACGTGGCACCCTCTAGATGGCTTAGATCCGACCATCAGATGACTGCTACATGGCTCATTCTCAACAGCCCAGATCTGGTTGTCGGATGACCACCACGTGGATCATTCTCAACGACTTAGATTTTGCAGTCAGATGACCACCATGTGGCTCATTCTCAATGGACAAGATTTGGTCATTCGATGATCGCCATGTGGCTCATTCTCATGGACTAGATTTGGTCGCCCGATGACCACCACGTGGCTCATTCTCAACGGCCCAGATCTGGTTGTCCGATGACCACCACATGGTGCCCTCTAGACGATCCATATCTGGTCGTCTGATGACCACCACATGGCGCCCTCTGGACAACCCAGATCTGGCCGTCTGTGACCACCACGTGGCGCCCACTGTACGACAAAGATCTAGCCATCGGATGACTACCACATGGCCCATTCTCAATGGCCTAGATCTAGCCGTCAGATGACCGCCACGTGACTCATTCTCAACAGCTTAGATCTGGTTATCGGATGACCGTCACGTGGCTCATTCTCAAAGGCTTAAATCTGGCCATTGGATGACTGCCACGTGGCTCATTCTCAATGGATTAAATCTAGCCGTCAGATGACGGCCACGTGCCTCATTCTGAACGGCTGAGATTTGGCCGTCGGATGACGGCCACGTGGCTTGTTCTCAATGACCTAGATCTCGTTGTTAGATGATCGCCATGTGGCACATTCTCAACAGCCTAGATTTCTTTGTCCAATGATCGCCACGTGGCACATTTTCAACAGCATAGATCTCGCCATCTGATGACTGCCATGTGGCATGCTCTGGTCGGCCCAGATCTCTCCTTCGGATGACCTCCATGTAGCACTCTCTGGCCAGCCCAAATCTCGCGATCGGATGGATGGCGAGATATGGCCCTATGTATTGAGTTTTAGAATGTAGCTTGTTGAATGTGGAATATCAAGAAGTCACCATTTTGATTCAAAAAGTTTGACAAGCGAAAGACAGACTCAGACCATCACTCCTAGTAAACCATCCATGGTTTCCTCCTTCCATTCCTTCTGGTAAACCATGTGACGCCTGGGCTCAAATAGCATAAACAAGCAAATTTGTTAGATCATTGGGCGTATTTGCTTGTTGTGTCGCAAGTGCATAGTGATCACAATTAAATTGAATGGTGATTAAGTTTGGCAAGTTACTTTTACACGGTTTTCATGGGAAGTAGATGTTTCTTCAGAGATCATGAACTCAGTTTATGGCAGTCTGCATCAAAGGGAACTCTGATTGGGTGCGTTAATAGTTTTTGGATTGTTTTCATGTGTTAAAATGCATTATTCCTCTTGCAAATTTGAACTACAATTCCTACCTGTACTCCGTTGTTAAAAATAAGTGACCTTCCTAGGTCTCCAGATGTTGACATCGTTGTAAGAATTGAAAGGGATATTTGAATGTAAAAAGTTGAAGGAGAGCATACTAAAATTAAAAATATTTAGAAATTATTACAAATTTAATTGAATATATATATAAATATATATTTTTAATATTAAAAAAATTTAGACATTATTTACAAAATTACACAAATTTATGTCATAAAAAAAATTATAAATCATAAATTTTAATGCCATGTAGTTTCTTTAAAAATATTAATTTCCCAAATTTATTAATAATATTATATTTAAATATTTGAAAATAATTTTCATTTATATATATATATAATAATAACAAAAATAAAAATAGTAGAATAATTGATATTCGTTTTAAGACATTTTCAGAAAAAATTTGGTGATTTTCTTAAAATCTATAAAAAAATTTAATATAAAAAAAATATTATTATAAATTTATTAAATAATTAAATAATATATAAAATTAAAAAATTATATATATATATATATCAAAAAAATGTATATAATATATTGGACATATATATTATTGAACAGACTAGTGGTTTAAAGTTAAAATAGTAGATTTGTTGTTGTCATAAGTTATTTTCAGAACAAAAATATGTTTGGAAAGTATGTGATTGAAGTTTAACATTTGTTACATTAAAGTAACTTTGTTCAATGTTTATTTTTTTTGGGCTACTTTTGAATTGTGTTAAAAAGTGAAATATTTTCTACTATAATTTAATATTTTAAATTCAACCCTAAATACAAAAAGGTTACATGAAAAGATCAAGGAAACCACAAGATTGAGGTGAAATTTCCAAATTCACATTATTTTTCACATATCAAAATTTCCACATTATTGTCACTCCTCTTAGACTTCTAGAAATGAGAAAAATGAGAACAATTCTTCAATGATCTTCTATTATGTAGCATTTGCATAAACTACAAATTACACCCTCTTTTAATCTTCTACAACCTACACAAAGGCCTTTACTATAGGCTCGCAAAAACCTAACCCTTCACTCTATGATCATAGTGTTATTGATCAGTGATCACACTAATCAGTGAAATTCTCCACCACCTGCACTCTATGAACATCAACGCCTAACTACACTAATAAATTATTATCTCTTCATCTACATAATGAAATTGTCATTGACACTTATTACTATAATAACTCTTCTTACAAATCATTATTGAAGCACTCCTCTTGTTTGTCCACTCTTTTCCTAATAACATTGTCATTGAATCAAAACACTAGTTTATTGTGCATTTTGTCATCATCATCATTGATATTTTATAGACTATTTAGTCCTTTATTGTGCAGTTTCTCATCCATCATCATTGTTATTTTATAGACTATTTTTGGACAGTGTTCATTACTCATGCCCAAGCTCCTTTGTGGAAATCTTTGTTTGTTTTGTCATATCCAAAGAACTTTGTGTGAAGATTTTTTGAAATTTAAACTACCAATATACCTCCAATTTAATCTCAAACCCATTAAAGGCAAGAGAGATGGAATATAAAAACAAATATCACAATTAAGATGAATCTACACTAGAACTAAACTGAATACAATTCGCCACAAAAGAATTTGCCCAGGAACCCAAACAGTAACAAAAGCTAAAACTCTGTTTAATTAAAAATGGGGTTTTTAAGTTTCCAAGCTCTGCGCGCGCGTTCTGCAGTTGAACCTGAGCCCCACGCAACGCGTCCTGCAAGCTGCGCTCGTTCTCGGCCTTTCTGAATCCTGCGCTTTCTGCATGCAGTGATTGGGCCTCTTCATGGACCGATCTGCCGGTTTTTGACCCTCCCGCTCCTGGGGATTGAATTTATGGAGGGGTTGGGCTCTCCTTAGGCGGTTCCCCCTCCTCCCTCGCTGAGATCGCCTGTTGAGGCCTTCTCCCAGCTCTTCGCTGGTCTCCCAAAGAAGAAAACAACAGAAGCAGCGAAGTTCATTAAAAAACTAGATGATATTATGGTGATCTCTCTTCCTCCAGAAACCTCGATCCAAGTTGCTCTGTCATTAGCTGAACGGGCTCTCATCGGCTAGTTCACAGGACTATGGCCATCTCCAAAATCCACCGAGAGTTGGGTCAACAGAAACTGGGCGCCGTTAATCAAAGAAAATGTCACCTCATATTTTCTGGGGAGAGGATTCTTCCTCTTCGAATTCACATCCAAGGAAGACAAGGACCTGATCTTCCAAAACGACCCCTACTTCATGGACCCTCAAGGTTTGTATCTGAACAACTGGACCCCGGACTTTGATCCAACAGTTGATTTACCCAAAGCAGTCCCGGTATGGGTCAGACTTCCAAACCTTCCAGTGCACTGTTGGAATTGGGACTCACTGAGACATATTGGAAATGCCCTGGGGAAATTCATAGACCGAGAAAATAACAAAGATCAATACGACTGTGCCAGGATCTGCATAGAGGTTGATCTGGAGGCGGGATTACCAGAGGCCATCACAATAAAGGTCGGAAGCTGGACGCATCTATAGAAACTGGATTATGAACAACTGCCCTTCAAATGTCGGAAATGTCATGTTTATGGTCATTTCGCCAAAGATTTCCGGACCAACAATGAGCCTGCGCAAGGGAAGGAGGACGGATGGAACCAAGTCAAGGGATTCAAATCTCATCCCAAGAACCAGAAACCGAGAGGCCCTACCGGCAAAGGGCCTCACCAGAATACTACTCACCAGATCTCGACCAAGACTGCGCCAGAAAACAAGTTTGACCCTCTGAGCTCGCAAATAGAGGGCACCGAGGAGATTGAGATACAAAAGGAGACAGAAATGACTCAGGAGACCGAGGTCCATAAAACAGCTCCTTCAGGAAAAGGTACCCCCTCAGCCTCCCCTAAAGGAGTCAATCCCAAAGATAAGATTTTAGAAGAGGAGGAAGAAGAACAGGAATTTGAAGAATCAGAAGAGGAAGGGGAAATAGGCGAATCCCAAACCTGAGTAAGAAGATCTACAAGAGGCTGGAAAACAGACAGAGAAAAAAGGGAGCAGGAGACCTACAAAGAAACACTTCAGGGCAGCCAACAAAACTTGGAAAAACTGCTAGCTCCAAAGTCAAAGATGTTGAAAAGCCAGATCCAAGGCTTTAAGGGAGCCCACCAGAAACACAAATAATGAAGATCATCTCCTAGAACTGTAGAGGTATGGGGAGTAAAGCTAAGGAAGAAGCCATCAGAATCTTAATCAGAACAGAGACCCCAGACATACTTCTTGTCTAGGAGACAAAGCTGGAAGACATAGTCTTCCTCCAAACAAACAAGAAACTCTGGTACAAAAGTGAAGCAAGAGAAATCTCTGCCCGGGGAGCCTCGGGAGGAATCGACACTTTATGGAACATGAGCAAATTTGCAGTCCTATTTGAGGCTAGAAATACCCACTGGTTGCTGCTGAAAATGCAAAACCTAGACACCAAGGAAATTTTTTGTCTTTTTAATGTTTACTCTCCAATCAATGTTGGGGAAAAAAACAACTGTTGGGACTCCATAAGACAACAAGCAGATTTGACAATCATGGAGAATATCATTATAGCCGGGGACCTCAATCTCATTCTCCACTCATCCGAAAAAAGGGGAGGCAGCATAGTACGTGATCCAGCAAGGGAATGGGTGGAGGACATTTTGCAGGACTGGGACATGCTGGATATCAAATCCTCTTCCGGTAAGTACTCTTGGTCTAACAAAAGATTAGGCCCTGGCCATATTGTTGCCAGGCTAGATAGATTCTTTATTCAAAGCTCCTTCTTGCTGCTAGGCCTAGAACCAAGAATGAATATTCTTCCTAATAGCATTTTGGACCATAAGCCCATTAAACTAGCGCTTCTTGCTCATCTTGATTTGGGCCCTATCCCATTTCGTTTTAGCCCGCTCTGGATTAAGGAGCCAGACTTCATGCAAATTGTCAAGGATTGCTGGAATCAGTCGGTCAAAGGCTCGCCTTTCTATATATGGGAAGAAAAGCTCAAAAGGGTAAAAGGAGCTCTCAAAAGATGGGGAAAAAATCTGTCTAATCTAGCTACAAATGAAAAATCCTTGAAAGCCTTGCTTGACTCCCACCAAAAGATCATGGAGAAGGACATAATTACTAAGGAGGTGCTAGATAAGGAATCTCATTTGCAGTAGTGCTACCACAAGGCTTACTTAGCTGAAGAGGAATATTGGAGATTAAAATCCCGCAATCTCTGGCTCAAAGCAGGGGATAGGAACACTGCCTACTTTCACAAACAAGCCCAGGCAAGGAAATGTTTTAACACTATCTCGGAGATCAAAGAGGATAATGACATTCATAAGGATTTTGAGTATATAAAGAAAGCAACCTCTTCACACTTTGAAAGCTTGTATAGTGAGGACAAGGATCTGAATCAATATTCAGATATGCTAGATGTAATACCCTCTGTAATATCTCAGCGAACAAAGGAAACTCTTGAGGCCAAAATCACTAAAGAGGAAGTGGAAAAAGCTCTCTTTGATATGGACCTGGATAAGGCCCCTGGGCCAGATGGTTTCTCGACCAAATTTCTCCAAGCTTGCTAGCCGATTATAGAAAAGAATCTGCTCAAAATGGTGCAAAAATCCCAGAATACTCGGACAATAGGAGGCAGCACAAACTCTACCTTCTTAGCCCTTATCCCCAAGGAGAAACGCGCCAACATCTTCAGCAGATTTCGACCGATCTCCCTATGTAACACTGGATACAAATTAATCACCAAAATAATCGCAAACAGATTGAAGCCCATCCTTCCCAAAATAATCCCTGAGAACCAAGGAAGCTTCATCTAAGGAAGGCAGATCGTGGACAACTTCATTCTCATCCAAGAGGCAATTCACTCAAATCTTCTCCGCAAAGAGCAAGGTATGGCAATTAAACTTGATTTAGCCAATGCATTTAATCGATTAAATCATAGTTTTCTTTTAAATGTTATGAGCAAATTTGGGTTTGGAGAAAATTTCATTAAACGGATTCGGGCATGCATCTCGGAGCCATGGATCGCCCCTCTAGTGAATGGAAGAGCCACTGACTTTTTCAAAGCATCGAGAGGACTTAGACAGGGGTGTCCTCTTTCCCCTCTGTTATTTGTCATCCAAGCTTCTGTCCTCAACTTCCCATTAAACAAAAAGTTGCAAGATCAAGACATCATTGGATTGTGCATTGCAAGAGGGGTAAATAACATAAATCATGCCTTGTTTGCAGACGACACACTGTTACTGGGACCTGCTACACTCTCCTCTGCATCAAAATTCAAAGTGGTTTTGGATGACTTCAATAAGGCGACAGGCAATGCTGTAAATAAGAGCAAATTCCACATATACAGCTGGAACATTACCCCAAGGGTGTTATCTGATATTTCTAGATGCTTGGGCTTCGCAGCCTCTTCCTCCTGGTCTTCTTTTAAATATCTGGGATTACCAGTACATCATAAGAAACCTACAAGCAAAGACTGGCTCTCACAGTTGGAAAAGTTCAAGACAAAAATTCAAGCCTGGGGCTACTCTTGGCTAAATACTGCTGGAAAATCCATTTTAATTAAATCAGTACTTCTCAGTCTCCCTTTATTCCAATTCACTGGTCTCCTTGCTCTAGCAAACATCATCAAAAAAATGGAAGAATATATTTGGAGGTTCTTCTGGAAGGGAGGAAAACAAAACAAAAAAAAATTCCTCTTATCAGCTGGGAAATCATTACCAAGCCTTTGTGGGACGATGGCTTAAAGTTTAAAAATCTTTGCCAGCAGAATGTGGCAATGGCAGCAAAGATCATATGAAAAATCATTGCACCCAATCCAGGCTGGGCTCAAGTCGCTCTCTGGAAAAAATATTTTAGGGGATCCCACACCAGATGTTTGGATAATGTCATTCAAAGGCCTAACTCGGCATTCCTGAAGCTGCATGCTAAAGCTGCCCATTTAATAACAGCGCACTCCTACTGGATTCCAGGTAATGGTAAAAAGGTAAGCATTTGGAGTGATAGAATCATGAATAAAGACCCGGTTGAAAGCAGAGCCTCCATCAACACGTTGCGTAGCTGGATGGAAAGACAGGGTCTGCACATGTTGTGGGATATCTCACTTTGGAACAACGATACCTAGGAAGGTTGGAAGCATATCGATGTGCTGGAGCAACTATCAATCGATTGGGCCACATTACTGGAGTGTCTGCACAGAATGGCGCCCACACATCGCAGGAAAAGAGACCAGAAAGGATGGGGAACGAGCGTTAGTGGCTACACAGTCTCCCTGGGGTATATCAAACTGAATGAGCAACCATATGTTCCCCCCAATCCAGATCCATGGCGAGGTGTATGGCGCATGCCTTCACTGCCCAAAATCGAATTCTTTGCCTGGCAGCTCTATCACACCAAAATATTAACCTATGACATTCTTCAGAAGAAAGGCTTCTACGGTCCCTCCATCTACTCATTGTGCAGTGAGAACGCGGAGTTAGCAGTTCACTTGTTTCTTGAGTGCAACTTCTCCAAGAAGGTATGGACTTCACTTATTCAAAATCCAGACCCAAATTTCAAGCTCCCTGGCACCATGGCGGATCTCTTTTCAAACTGGGCAACCAGTTACCCTGGCCCAGCTCCTAAAAATCAGACCATCAAAACAGCGTGGGTAGTCCTCCCAAAGATCATAAGCTGGCAAATATGGCTTGAACGCAACAGAAGAATCTTAAGGAATACAAAGCAGAACCACAAGATTTTAGAAAACAAAATCAAATGCAAAATCAAGGATTGCTTGGCTGATATAAAAGATGACTCCAACCTTAGTCAACAGGACATCATTTGGGGAGCGATTCTAGGCCTTCAATTCCAACCAGCAGTCAGAAACACCCCTATCATTAAAGACTGGCAGATAAGGAAGTCTAAAAGTGATTTTCAAGACTGGATCAAAATGCAAGCAAGACACTCCCTCTTTTTTGACGGGGCAGCAAAGGGTAACCTGGGCAAAGCTGGAGCAGGAGGTGTTGTTTTAAATCCAATAGGAGAAAAATTCCATTCCTATGCCTGGGGTCTTGGATATTCTTCCAGCATCCAAGCGGAGGCCTTAGCCCTCCTTCAAGGTCTCAAGAGCCTCAAAGAATTAAACATAAAAGAAGCCAACGTTATAGGAGATTCCCAGATCATCATAAATGCAATGGCTACCAAATCCCCAACTCTGGATATTAATCTAGCAAGACTGATAACCAGAATCAAAGGCTTGGAAAGCTACTTTCAGGATTTGAGATATTACCATGTGCTGAGAACCCATAATAAAGAGGCGGAAATAGAAGCCAACAAAGTTGTCCTCCTCTCTGCCAGAACCAAGATGAAAGATGAAAAAGAAACATGGGATCCCATTCCATAATTTGATCGCCGCCATGTTCTATTGCTGGATACTAAATAAATTTGTCAGCATCTTCAAGAGGGGGAAAATTTCTGAAATTGATTCCATGGACTCTTTAGCAAGAAAGAATTCTGCAAGCTCCAACTGCATACTTAGTCAATCCAGTAAACGGAAACAAGGCAAAGAGATTTCCAATGTAATAATATTTTCGGCATTCAGGCCAAGTTGAATACAAACAATCCATAACCGTTTCTGTTAAATAAAAAAAAAAAAAAGATGAATCTACACTAATTCATTTTATTTATTTACTATTATTATTATAGGAGTGTGTTTTTCAAACTCTTATCATTTTTTTTCATTATAGGCACACACTTTATATTTTAATAGTCACACATCTTAATTGAAAAAATAAGTACAATGCAATGAAATAGTCTTTTATTGAGAATTCATTTACCGAACATTTACATCTCAAACGCATGTTAAAATAAAATATATATTAGAAAGTAAAATTGTATACTAAGATCAAGCACATATTAAAAATTGAAGTTAGAAAGATTGCACATATATTAAAAGATGAAATAGTATGAAAAATTGAGCATATACTAAAAAGTGAAAATAAAATGTAATAGATACTAAGTCAAATAAATTGAGAGGTTATTTATGAATGCTTTGAGTGAATATATATAATCCTAATAATTATTGTATTCTTTACTTTTCCTCCTTTCTATCTCTAGTAGTATAGTGATCAAGTTTGAGAAGATTGTGTTCATGTTATAAAGGTTCATCTTATCTTGTCGACTTAACTTCTTTAAAAGGCATCTTCTCAAGACATCAAGTTATGATTATAGATATTTTTTACCATATTTTGAATTAAATTATTTGGGTTAGTCAAGTTAAAGAAGGTAATGTTAGTGTCATTGTGGTTAATCTTGCTTTATTGACTAATAATGTATTTTTATCATTTTTAATTATATTATTTGGGTTGGTCAAGCTACAAAGATGATATTATTGTCATTGTGATTCATCTTGTCTTGTTAACTAATCGCAGATTTTGACTGTTACCCACCTCACTCATGTTTATGGGAAACATTCTCAGTCGAATGATGCCAAATTTAACATTGGATCGGAATGGAACTTTTCCCACCATTCCCAATTCATACTTATAAATCTATGATCAACATACAAGTTTTCCTTCTAAAGAAAACATCCTAGTAACATCACCATTTTTGGCATTTGATCGAGACCAGGGTTCTCGTAGGTCACCAACAGCTTGATTTCTTTAATACAGTCACAATGTTCACAGGGGCTTAGGGTAGAGGGCGGTGGAGCAATAGGAACAACCCCAGTCCACCAAATGGTCTTGGCTTAGGCTTTCTTGCTTTCACGACTTTCTTTCACGCTTTCACGGGCTCACTACTTTCTATAGGGATAGGATATTTTGATCTCTCGTGAGCGATAAAGTGTTGGTAATGCGAAAAAAGAAGAAAAAGGGGTTGAACAGAAGAATAGATCTTTTTAGGAAATGGCAAATTGTATGATGCAATTTCTATCTCTTGCTTCGAAGTTCTGGGCAGAAGCTATTAATTGTGCATGTTACATCCAGAACAGAGTGACTCAGAAATCCGGAGTCACGCTCCACACACTCAAAATCTAACAAAAAGGCTAAAATTCCTGTAGTGCAAACTAACTTAATGCAAACTATAATGATGGTGCAATATTCTATGGATGCTCATACACTAAGCAAATGTGTTCCTTCACAAGATCAATAAGCCAACTTGACTACAAGGAGGACACAAATTCAATGACAAACTTCCCTCGAAACCAAGCAAAACCAATCGAAAAAAGTTCACAATTGCTCAAAAATAATGAAAAAACCAAAAACAAAAATGATTCGGAACTTGGGGGGAGGCCCCCAAGATCTAAAAAATTGAATTGCAAGAAGAAAAAGAGGAGAGTGCCCAATAAACAAAACCAAAAAGAATTTTTTAATTAAAGCAGAGAATAATTGTCAAAGCTACATTGTGGTGGACAAACTATTCTTTTACAAAATGTGTCTTGTTACTTATAGTATCTTTCAGTTACAATACCACGGGTCAATTCCATGGGTGAATGAATACCATGGGTGGATGTCACAGTAGCATGGGTCAATTCCATGGGTGAATGAATACCATGGGTGGATGTCACAATACCATGGGTGGATGTCACAATACCATGAAAAAAATATCATGGGTGAATGAATACCATGGGGGGATGTCACTTACAATACCATGGGTGGATGCCACTTACAATACCATGGGTAAATTCTATGGGTGGATGAATACCATGGGTTGATGCCAATTTTCTATTCGGATCATTGCTCCCTCCTTAAGTAGCAATGGTCCCCATTGCATGAAGTTCCCTCCTGTGAAGCCTTTGTTGAATATGAAGAGCCATTGAAGAGAAGGGTTTTATGTGGTTAACCCATAACCATGATGAACAAAGATCCGAGGATAGAGATATCTTGTAATGCTTGTGACCAACTGTGATAATGATAGTGTGCGGCCTAGAAAATGGACTTCGATGAAGTGTGGGCTTGTGGATGATCCATAACCATGACAAACGAAGATCTAAGGATAGAGATACCCTGTAATGTTTGTGACCAACTATGATACTAACAGTGTGCGGCCTAACAAATCAACTTCGATGATAAGGATTTTGTGTGGTTGACCCATAATCGTGATGTTGGCTATTGATGAGGTAGCAGGTGCCTACATAGCTTGGGGTGGCAGGGAACGTCTCCAAAAAACCCAAGCTTAATGTTATTATGCTGAAATTGATGAATGTGAAGCAGGTGCCTACTAAAGCGGGGTGGGAGGGCACATCTCCAAAAGGAACCACTCCGAATGCTACTTCAAAATTAAAATGGACATAACTCTGTCAACATAACTCAAAATATTTATTATAACCTATTTTTAGAAACAGAAGGACCATTTTACATCTTCCCATGTGTTGGAAATCCTTATCTGGGCACTCTAGAATCTCAGATTCACACTGCAACTTTTCCATTGTCACAAAAGTTCTGAAAAAATAGCTTATTTTAAATCAACGATATCTCCCACATCCGAACTCCGATTCGACCCATTGTTTTTTTGTAATTGAGTGATTTTTTTATAGGATCTCAGATCTATAATGATCTTTATGAAATTATACACCAAAATCGTAAAAAAAATATAGGAGACCTACCGTCCACAAATTGTCATCAGAAACATTTCTGTAATATAACTGATTTTAAATCAGTGATATCTCCCTCATCCGGACTCCGATTTGGCCGATTTTTTTCTTTGAATTTGGGTATTTTTCGCAAGGAATCCAAATATGTTATTTCTTTTTGTAAAATTTTCACCAAAATTTTCAAATCTGATCTGCAAACTCGCTGCCCAAAAACATTCCTGCAAAAAAATGAAAAATGAAAAATTCTTCCCACTTGGCCCAAGAAAATGCTCTGTGGAGGACGTAGCACATGCCTGAAGTTTATTGAATATTGCTGCAAAATTTGAAACTGAAATATGCATCAAAC
>APFE030596985.1:0-37751 GCA_000404065.3 Pinus taeda
CAATGGGCACTACCATGGGATGATGGGGATGTTTTCCCATCATTATCTTTCCCCGATAATGTCTCGTACGAATCTAACACCTTCGAGCACTCTCCTTTAGTGTATCTCGAGCCTGTAAATGGATGTTTGTGCACAACCTCCAAAGGTGGAGTTATGCCTTGGTTATTAACACCAAGTTCTTCTTTCTCCTCATGCCTAATCCTTGTAAGGAGCCTCATGTTTGTCCCTGTATTTTGGATCTCCAAATCTCCAACAGACATCATATTATGAGAAGATGAAATTGAAAGGAAATCAAAATATTTTACCTTTTCTTTCGATTTGGAAAGATTTGATGAGGGCTTCTCATCATCCGTCGTTGGTGGTTCGCTAACTGTCTCAGTGCATTCCCCAACTTCTTTCCTAACATACCCAAGTCTTGCCTGATGAGTTAATTCCTCTACTTTGATGGGGTTGACAATGCCTTGGCCATTAAAACCCAAGCCTTTTCCTTCATACCCCATTCTCTTCAACAGTTTGGAGCCAATTCCTGTGGTGTGATTTCCAAACATAGCAAAATCATTATCAGGAAACATACATGAAGATGGAGAACTACTTTTTACCTCACATGGGTCTTGCTACAACCTTTCCAAGGCCTCGTCCTTTGCTTGTAGCTGTCGTAGCAAACTTTTTTTTTCCTCTTTCTCTTCATGTAGACACATATTCAATTCATCATTCTCTGTTTGAAGATTATGTTTGTTTTGCTTCAATTCCTCCATGGCCTCTTCTATGGCTTGCAACTGAAGCTGCAACTGCTCCTTTTCCTCTGTCTCTTTCTGTAGAGTTTCATACATGGTTTCCACTCTCTTGGAAATGTTGAGCATGGTCTCATACATTGCTCTTTCATTGTTCACACTGCAATTCACATCAACGTAAAGACTGCTTTGATACCACTTGATCCAAGTCCGAGTGTGAAGAAGGACCCTTCCAAGACCTTTTACTTTCGTGATGTGTTAAATTTCTTTTTTTTTAAATAACATTGATGAATTCATCTGCATGTGGAAAAGAAGAGGAACAAGACAATTATCAACACGTGAAAACATAAGCGTTGATAACGGAGTTCGCCCAGGAGGGACTATGTCTCTGGGCCCCGGTGTCAAGATGGTGTAGGCCGCTGCATTAAGTGATGTCAATAAAGATGATGTAAACAAGATATGATGTCGTGATCATACAAGGAAAAATTCCCTCATGCAAGAGTGGCTCTAAGAGATATTCCACCACTGGAACTCTCAATCAAAAGACTAATATTAGTATGACACAAAACATGCATGGGGAGCATCCCGCCAACATGGCATAAAGGGATGTCAAAAACAAAACACATGCATGATGACAACAAGAGTGTCCCATCAACATACAACAAGGGATCTCAAAGCATAACCTGAAGAGTTATGACAACAAATACATCACATAGAAGATTCCACATCAAATCAACAAGGAATCATGACAACATATAATAAATAAGATCCTGCCTCAATATCAATCAAGGATCTGTGCAGCATAATATAATAAGAAGAAATACATGAGAAAATCATATACCTCACACCAGGGGCCATCTGAAGAAGTGGATGAAGAAGTGGATGTTCATATCTTTAGCAAAAACGGTCCATGGTGAATAGTGTTGTTCACATTGTCGATGCACAGGCAGGGCCGTTACCATTCTGGACTTTGGCTTCCCTTGCATCATTAATTTGCTGGTTTATCACAATCAGAAACAGAAGCTATCAATGTGTTGAAGCTTGCTCGGCCTTCGATCTCACATCATCGATTTTAAGAGGGAGACTGTTCTGGACTCCTCGGGCTCTGTAGCTCTCTGGCTATCTGGCTTTATAGTGCTTTGGCTATGTCACTGTAGCTTTGCAACTCTGCCTGACCTTTTGGTTCTTTGGCTACCTTCTTGTGCTGCCTCGATCATGATTTGTGGCTCTATGACTCTTGGCGCTATCGCTTTCCAGTTCTCTGGCACTCAGGCTTCTCTGAGTAAACCCACGGCACTGTCTAGCCATCTCTGTCTCTCTAGCCCTCTCATGGTGTGGCTCTCCATCGGGCGCCGCCTATTTATTGGGATGATTTTGGCATTTAGGCTCTCTGTCCTCTCGCATAGGCTCTCTGGTTCTTTCTCCCTCTAGCACACCGCCCCTGGGCACTCTGCCTCCATCGTGTTTTATAACACGTTTTGGGACAAGGCCACATAAAAATCGAGGTCTATTTTGTTTAGGAATAGAAGTCGTTTGAACAGAAGGTTCAACCGGTGCAAAAAAACCACAGAAATGCCTTTTTTCTGTTAAAACAGATAAATTTATGTGGGAACCCAAAATACACAGAAAACATTGAAAAATCTGATAATCCAGACTTCAAATTTCATCAAATCGGGCTTTATTTGCCTATCGGGTCCACGCTGATCGCAAATCGCATATTGCTCTGTCAATGGCTCTACATATTAGGGGATCGCCGATATGTCGATGCGATGATTAGATCTGGATTATTGATCTATTTTCCTATCCAATAGTGGAGATCATGCGTCGTTGATCAGCATATCAAAATCGTTGTGGCCCGGGGTTCTTCACCGATCGCTAATGCCGTTTTGATCGCTCCTCCAATCACCGATATCACAATCGCAAGTCGGCGCTGCCCAGGTCCCAATATCGCATGCCTGCCTTCCTCTGACCCGATATATCGGAGATCGCCGATCGGGGGTTATCAAGGCACGATATTGCACATTGCATGCCCCCGACTTCGATTAATCGGAGATCGCTGATGGGGGTTCTAAAGGCCCGACCTTAAGTTTGCCCTTTGCACTTCTTTCGATGCGATTTTCCTTAGAAGGCTTTAAGTCCATTTTTAGGGGAAAATGCCTCATTTTCAAAGGAACAAAGGCAAACTATTTTCGCAATAACTTCAGCTTCCAGACTCGGATTGAAGAATCGTTCGCACCTCCGCGATAAGGAAGACGAGATCTACGCTTTGGTCCTAGTTTGAAGTCATTCCAAACACTTTTATTTTCGAGCATTCATAACCCTATTTGTCCTATGTGTCTTTTTGGAACCACCTGGATCACATGTTTACCCTGACTAACCAGTTTCTTGGGTAGATGGGGGAGGAGGGTGTCATAAGGTCAAATGAGAACACAATGGATTTGATTTATCTTTAAGAAATTTCTTTTAGAAGAGAAAGGTTATCCTCCTAACATACCACTTCTAGGATTTCGTCCAACATATGGCATTTTGATTCTTCTTTAGTTGGGCCCACATCACTATAGAGCTCTTTATAATGAAGAATAGCTTGAGACCGTATTTGAGAGAAATCATCTATTTTTTCCTTGAACCATGATTTGTTTTATATTATTCTTCAAACTAGATTCCTTGCCTGATTATGGAATAATTTTTATTCATATCAAAAGACTTCATGATTTAAGGCTCTGTCATTCTTCCTCTTCCTTCAACATACTATGATATTCCTCAAACTTGTTTTTTCCCTAACAAAGAAGCTCATGTTTACTAAGGTTCTAAATCTAGTTGGGTCAATTCTAATTTTTATTAGAGGAGAAGCATTTGGGAGGATGTTGAATCCTTTTGCACCTTGACCCAACTTTTCAAAGTGAATTTTAGAAGCTTGATTTTCCCTTCCCAAATGATGATTGGATTTCCTACAACCCATTAGATCTAAAGTTATTTAACTAGACCATTGAATCCTTCTAATCTAATCCAAATTGGATTGAATTTGAAGGGAATAGGACCATACGCTTAGATTTTAACAAATTTAAGAGAAATGGGTTTGTGATTTGAGATACACCAAGGAATTTTTTCAAAAGAACAAATAAAATCTTGAACTTGAATAGAAATTGATTCTAAAAAAAATTGAAATGGGTAGTAATATGACTAGGGCCCAATATTTTGTTGCTCCAAGTATATGTATTGGAGGAGGACTTGATATTGAGAGATTTAAATTTTTGTTCAAATCCTCCATTTGTTCTTGAAACTAATATTTGGCTATAGAGCCTCATTTTTTCCTAGGAATATAGAGTAGCATTAAACATACACCTATGATGCAATCTCCTCCATATTCTGAGTCTCCTAAATCCATGAGAGAAGTCAAGATATCTATTTTTTCTAAAAAAATGAACTAACATATATAAATTAACTATTGAACATACATTTTGGGAGCGGAGATGTTAAAAGCATAATTTCGGAGAAAGGAGAGAAATGTTGATCTAAAAGCATCAGAGATGAGTAATTCTAGAGAGTACGAGGACCACCTGAAGCCCCCCTTGAACTGATTTTCAAAATTCCACTACAATTTCATAGTTTACTCTAGTTTTGGGAAATCTCTTGATCCCCCATTTTAGTCTCCTAAAGTATGAGAATATGGGGTTTTTTGGGGTAGGACTCTCCAATTTTCGAGTTTACATGTCCATTATTCACCCCACTATGGGGGGAGGGTAGCACAAGTTTCAAACCCAAAATTTCTAGTTTGGTGAGACTTCAGTCAACGACCATCGCCACTTGAGCTACCCCAGATGGACAATCTTTGACATTCTCTTAATTAAACCCTACCCCTTGCAATTCCAGGAGATTAGTTTCATCATTTTATATTATATTTTGTTGCCCCTGGATTGAGGCATGAACTACCTCCTTTCCTTGTATTCCAATTCCTTGTGACATGTATATCCATAATACAATGTCTTCCCAATTCTTTGTATTTTTCAAGTTTTTGATTCGAACCTCTCTATTCATTTTTCTTCCCACCTTACATTAAATGTGATCTTTTTCCTTCTATTTTTTTGTTTTTGATTTTTCATTAGCTGAAATAGCAAGGGAGGGGCCAGTTTGAGCTGCCCTAGGAGAGTGGAACTCACTCTCATCCGAGGAAGATTTGATATCACTCATCACATGGACAAGGGCATCCTTAAGGGGCATAATTCCATCCTTAGGAATATTAGGAGAGGCTTTGGAGTCCTTCCCAGGAGAGGAAGGCATGTTGGTTGAGGGAATATTGCCTTCCTCTTCAAAAAGGTTGAGTGTTTTGAAACTATTACTGTTAGCCTTCACTGCACCCTGATTGATGGTACCTTCTCTTGGAGTTAATTTCACTTGGTCTAGAGAGATTGGGCCCTTCATTTTGTTCCTTATTGGGTCACTATGTTGTGGTTGATTGTGAGTCTGCTTGGATGGTCCTCTTCTGCTTTTGGGATGATTCCATTGATCTCATTCTTCCACTTGATTTGTTGCTCCTTGATCTTCTTTTTGCAGCTTCTAGCAAAGTGTTTGTATTCATGACAGACCTAGCACTTAAAAGGAATTTATTTATAATCCACCTCTTGGATATGGGACCAGTTATCCATGTTGAGATTTATTGCGACCATAAGCCCTTTTTCTAGATATACTTCCACACATATCATGGCACAAGAAAAGAAACCCCTCTTATGGCTCGACATGATCAATACAATTAGCCAAGGTGTTTCCAATACTTTTGAAAGTGGCATCATTCCAATGACGCAAAGGAAGGAAGGGGATTTTAACTCATACTAGAATTTCTAAAGGGACATCACATTCTGGGTTAAAATAAGGGCTCCATCAATCTAAATAAAGACCCTAGGGATCCATGAAATAAGGGCCACTTTTGAAGATCAAGTATTTTTCTTCCTTATTCTCAAATAAGAAGGTTTTAAAACCCTCTCCCATAGAAAGAAGAGGAAACTTGACCCTTTACAATGAATTCCAAGTTTTAATTACCCATTGCTTCAAGGACCGCGGTGAAGGCCATATCCCAATGAATTGGCCCACTAAACATCGTTTCTACAAGTTGAAGAGCCCTTGCATGGGATTAAGAAGCATTGATATCTACCGTTGGAATATACTCAAGCTTGTTTTTAAAATGTGAGGACTCCGTCCTTTGGAATTTTGGCCCTTTGGAGATCAGAGTGTTGAAGGAAAAAATATAAGGTGCCAATGCTAGTAGCCATAAGGCTATAGGAGACCCGTCAAGCACTACAAAAACCCTTGTAGTGTTGTAGAGAGGCAAAGCACGATAGGAAAATTCTTCACAAATGTGATCTCTTTCCTAATCAATTGGTATGTAGATTTTATGTGATATTTTTCTAAACAATTTATAATAAATATTTTGTGATTTTTTTAGTATATATATTTTTTGTAAGTTTTACATTAGTGAGGCTACATCATGGTCATGTCCAAGAATAACACCTAAATAGGGATCGTAATTGAACCGATGACTTAACATCTAGGAATGCCTCAACATCACAAGATGTCATCGTCCATCCAAGACCCAATAATACTTTGACAATTGACAATATATAATTTGACGTAGATATGGTATATGCAGTTCCATATTTGGTACATAAACAATAATATATATTATAAGATTGGAATAAATCATAAAATTATCAATTTAATAAACTAAACCTAGAGTTATGACATTTTACTTTGATGAAAAATACCTGTTCAATTCTAATAAGTTGCTAAGCTACATGAATTTTAACAATCCATGATGATTTGACTCGTAATAAGGTGATCTCCCAAGAGTTGGGAAACACCATAGCTCTCCGTAGAATTCAAGGGGCCCACCTTTAAAATGATTTAGCATTGACACAAAACCAAATTAAGTGTGTGAAATTTTTAGGGACTAACCATGCAATTCAAAAAATTAAAGGATGCTAAGCTAATATATGACTAATGTGTAGCCCCCCTTGAGAATAAAGGACAAGGGATATAAATGTTTTTAGTCTTGATTAGGTGCTTCTAGACATTGTACAAACATCCAATCTAGTTACTTATATTTGAGCTCCCAAATCATATTCAATTATGCCGTGAATATTTTTTTATATCTAAAATATATTTGTAAAATATTTTGCGAGTTCCAATAATTCCAATAGGTTATATTAGGATGATAATTTAGCTTCATAAAGAGAGATTCAAGGATGATCTTCTTGATCTATTCAAACAAAATCTTGTTTGATCAGCTAATTTGTGTTTGAATTTTAATTTAGCCAATTTATCTGGACCTTATTCTATGCATAAATAATGTATATGATCATGTTGATCCTTCTTCTAAAAGGTTATAGGAACAAGAACCAATTTGTCTCATTGTTTCAAGGGCTAACCAAGCCATACTATGGATGATTTTTTTCTTGTGAAAGGTGGGAGCATTACAATAGTTAACTTCCCAAAAACTCCCCATGTTATTAAAATGATAATTTCTTAATTCTTTCCCTTATTATCTCAAAGAATGAAAGGTCATTTAAGGAAGTTAACTAGGTTAATGCAGTCTAGAGAGTGGAAACCCAACTTTCTAGAATATAGTTTGACTAACTATAATTGGGGGCCCAACACATGATAAAGATGACCCACATCTAAATGTGCATTTCATCTCAATTTTTTCTTATTTACTTTCCACTCACATATGTGAACTCGATTTTTTGTGCCTTAGATACCTTAGGGGTTGAGCCAAGTGGGTTATAATGGCTATTGTTTCATTATATATTCCTATAGATTTTGATAATAATTATGCTCTTGGACAACTTTGATTTGGGTCTCTAAATTTATTGAACAAAATTTTCTCCACTTAACATTGTAGAGATTTATTTGAAAATTTTGAGGCACTTTACTTTGCAACTTTAAGCTATACTTGAGGAGATATTTCTTTGGCAAGTTATGGCTCCCTTGACCTTTGTCAATAACTCCAAATGTTTTATTCCAAAAGATGGAGCTGATTAAAGAGAGTAGAAGAACTAGTACCAAGAGGGTAAGAGACAAAGAATATCATCAAAGAGATGAAATCTAAGCCCTTCATCATACAAAATCTAATGGTGTGGGATCTAAAAAGAATAATAGAGCTTAAGGTGATAATTAAATAAAAAAGATAGATTAATTTGACTTTGATACCAATTGGCTGATACATAATAATAACAAAAAAAAGATACACACCAAATGATAAGATAATAAATATGCAAATATAAAAGAAAATGGTAGAAATTATAAAAAAAATTGAATACATACTTAATTCAACCCTTCGTGTTAAAGCATAATGCTTAAAGAAATAGATGAATCCATTTTTATCAAAGTGAAGAAAATTGGATACAAATTATATAGGTCTCAAAGAATAACATAACAACGTCATATTTTAGGTCATCAGTTCTTGGAAAGGCACCATTTTGATTTGGAAGGAGGTGAGGGAAGTCAGATTACTGAGGGATGTGGCCGGAGAATGGGAACATATTCGAATTGCGCTGAGACAGACAGGTATCTGCAGGGCAGAAATAGGTGACTAGATGGGATGGGATGGGATTATGAATAACGATGTTGTTTCAGTCTGGGATACCTACAAATACATATGCAGCTGCGTCCAAAACACAAACGAGGTATGTTGGTTTTATAGATACTAGAATATCAAGATCCCTATCAAGTTAATCTTTTTGTGTGGCTGGTATGGAAGAATAAGAATCTCATCTGGGAAACTTGAGAAAGAGGAAAATGTTGGGCCCAGGTATTTGTGTTTTCTAAAGGCAGGAGGAAGAAAGAAATTTACACTTGATATTAATGTGCCCAGTGGCTATTCAGATCTAGAAGGAGATCTCTACCAAACTCTCTTTTCCTTTTATTAATCATGGCTTGATCGAGTCTTGCTTGATTTGGTGGAGTAGGAAATCGAAGCCATTGCAAGTTATCCCCCTTGTGACTATTTGGGAGATTTAGCTATTCAGGAATCACATGATTTTTTAGGGGTCTTCTCTAGACATTTTACACATTGTGCATAACATTTTGGATTGGACGACACCTATTCTTTCCTCCCAACCTAGGCCCAATCAACATCCTTGTAGCTCAACCGACATCCTTGTAGCTCAACATGCCCGCATATATCCTATCCAGTGGGCTTTTTTGACGAAGCTGAATAGTGGGGAAATTGTGGCTGTGGTTTCTGGATTTGTGTGGAGCAGGATGAACACTACAAGATACACTAGGGAGGTGGTAGGGGAACCAACATGAAAGTATAAGCAATGACACTATGGGGTCTACTTTGGTTCACAACCTCCCTGAACATTCCAACACTCTACATATATGGGGCTCACAATCCATCATCAATCATGTACTGGGCAAGGCTCACATTCAACACCCACACCTTTAGGGTTGGCTCAAGAACATTGATAATCTCATGAGGACATTCCAAGGGATCTCCATCCAGCATATTAGCAGGGTATACAATTCCATTGTTGATGACATGTCCAAACTTGGTATTTTGACTCAGCAAGATGGAATGCACATCGAGTTGGTGATAGAGGAATACACTTTTAATGCTAGTTGTCTTCCATTCCCCTAAGAAGGACCACTCTTTCTTGCTTATCCAATTTATGCCTTTGTTATAGATACATTGTTATGATCTACTATGTTTTGTTTTTCCTTCTCATATGCCTAAGCTTTCTCTTATCTTGCTGTTTGGTACAGGCAATAGACATCTTATTTGCTGATTTCAATTTCATCACCACTAACAAATACGTGGAACATGTGTCATATGGAGCGGATGCTTTATGATCTGTTTTTGATTATTTTAAATGATAAACATCATTTGACAGTGCTCTCAATATGCATGTACATACACACTGATTTTTATTAATACAATCCCAGTGTCGCACTAAAAAAACTATATATATATATGAATAACCTACCTAATACAATCAGGGAGATCAACATATACACTCATTATTTTAATTAGCGATTGAGGATCAATTCTATCTCAATATACACAGTTTTCGATCAATTTTCTGGCTATGATCATATTTAAAACTATTAAAATCTGACCAGTTATATAGACAATATTATTACAGTGGGGTCCTCGAATCGACCATAAATAATAATTGAAATTGCGTGCAAATCGGCATTGTCATTTCAATAATTTGAATGCCGATATCAAACACCAAAAGTAAATCAACTCATTTTATACGCACTCATACATTTGAACTGAATGCATTATGCACCCACTTGGGTTGGACAAACATAATTGTCTGCTTACCGACTCCTCGCCGCCGCCGGTTCCTTTCTGTCCTCATCTTGACTGTGGGTATTTCCTTTGCCACCCAATAACCTCTCCAAACTTCTAAATGCTCGTATTATACACAGATATTCAGATCTTGCGCACAATTCCTCATATGGCCGATTGCTTACTATAACAGTTGGATTTACTATAACTTTCCTGGAAAGTGCAATCTGGCTCATATAACAGTTGGATTCAGTTTATTTGGAAAAGCCTAATTTATTTAGGTTGAAGAGTTGTTTAGATATTTTGGTTATATTTAGAGAAAATTTAATAAATTTTTTTATAGATTTAAATTATAATGGTTAAACTTCAAAATTTTAAGTGTCTTAAACATTTTTGACGTTCACAAGTGCTAATCTATTTCCATTATAAAAACAAAATTCAAACCATCTTACAAAATTAAAAAAAAAAAAATTCCGTTGAAACAATTCCTCAATTCCTCCGCTGATTATACGACTCCGTTTGGAAATGGGACATAGCATTACACATCAAAATTTTCGTTTGGCTTGCGATTAATGACAGAAACCTGACATGGTATAACCTTCACAGACCTGGAATAAATGTACCGGGTATATGTGTTTTTTTTGTATGTGGGGTCCGGAAAACATTGAACATTTTCTTTTTAAATGTCCGTATGCGGTGGCTATATGGGAAGGGACTTTGGATATACTGAGGATCAAACCTATATAGCGCCATGGCTCATTGGCTACATACATGAAAAGGTGGTTTTAGTACCAAAAAATATCAGGCCTCTCTCTTTATTTTATGGATTATCTGGGTAGTAGGAATGCAACCATTTTTTAATCAGAAGAGAGCTCTCGTTCGGAACGACATTAACGAGATTGTATCTTTATATAATGAGATTAACAAGATTATATCCTTATATAATGAGATGGGACCCAGAAAGAAGACCAAAGGGGATAGGAAAATCAAGGAAACGAAGTACAAAGGTTTATGGAGTATCTTCTGGTTTTTTTTATGGAGCATGTAACGGGAGGTAGTGTGGATGTAGGGCTAAAATCTAAGTACAAAGGTTTATGGAGTAATTATCTTCTGGGTTTTTTTATGGAGCATGTAAAGGGAGGCAGAGGTAGTCTGGATGTAGGGCTATTGTTGTTATCTTTTTTTTTTATGGAGCATGTGAAGGGAGGCAGAGGTAGTGTGGATGTAGGGCTATTAATGTTATCAATCCAGGTAAGGTCTATTATTTTTGGTGGAATGCAGATATGGTGTAAACAGTAAAGAAGATCTCATTGGTTGAGGATGGAGTGCATTCAGATATTTAGAGATGTTAAACCCATTATAGAATGGGTGTGAGACAACACTAGTTTCAATCGGCCAATCTAAAAAACTGGATGAGTGGTATCTGGGTCCTGATAAGCACGTTCCAAAGTGTTAAGTTTGATTACATTCACGGAGAACAAAATTGGATCGCTGATATGCTGTCTAAGAGAAGGCTGGCGAAAGAAACAGGTAAATTCTTCTTTTCAGCTTATGAAAGGAAGAAAATGGTCCATAAAAGTAATATTAACTACTCATATAAAAAATTATCAATTTTGGGAGTCTATAAGAGTATTTTGTGGGTATATATATAGGAATTATATAATAGAAGACTGAATTTTGAGATGTTTTACCCTGCGGAGAATGTGTATGAACAGTCACTATCAATGGATAAGTAGCCAGCAAATAGGCACTGTTAGGGAGAATGTGTATGAACAGTCACTATCAATGGAGAGGTAGTTGAATTTCCATGAAGAACTAATCGAACGAACTCCAGAGACATTACGCAGGTAGAAATGAATGCAGTCGTTGCAGCCAATGGAGACGTATATCAGAGACTCCAATATTATGTCCTTCGTTGCCTTGTCACGTAGTAATATGGACATTGTCTGGAACGTATCCGAGGCTTTCTGTATCTGTTGCGTCAGAGATGTGCCGTCCATGAAAATTAATTGCCCTATTATCAGACTCCAACGCTAACCCTGGACCAACCAAGAAGATATAAAAGAACAGGAAGTTTCTATGGAAATGGGGATCCTTTTAAAAGAACAGGAAGTTTTTGTCGATACTGGGCATTTGAGGTACCTGACAGAAGTGAAATTAACATGAATTGATCATTCTATTAAACTGAAATTTGCAGAGAAATTTGCAAATTTTAGGTTCAATGCACCGCGGAGACCTGGACGATAGACCTGTTATACGAACGCGACTGCTCGGCACATATGTCCTTGCAAAGTTTTAAAATTTTTATTACAGAACTGTCAACAGCAGTGATGGCACAACTGAGTTGTTTTTAGTGAGATTTTTTGGATTTTCTAGCGTCTCAATTTGTGGAATTCTTTTTGCAGTTGTCTATAATGAGACAATTCCATTGTTTTTAGTGAGATTTTTTGGATTTTCTGGTGTCTGAATCTGTGGAAAAATTTAATGTGAAATCTTGATTTATGTTATTTAAAATGGTTTTTTGATTGTATATATGGATCCAGCCCCCTAAAAAACAGGCCATTTGAATTGTTGGAGAGTTACTCATGTGATTTAATAAATTTTTACCAAAAAACTGACCCAAAAAAACTTCCAAAAAATCGCTAAAAACCACTCATATATTCATGTCTCAAACTAAGGCTACACGATGGCTGAGAAGGTTGTATCAAAACCACCACGCATTCAATCCTGGTGAGTGTATATTATTTATAATATCAAATAATTACAAATCAATAGGAAAATTAAAAGGAAACTATATATAAATATTCCTGGAATCAAGGGTCAGCTAATCTCCTAGAATCAAGCCTTAGGTGTAGGCAAAATATCCTCAACCGTATCCTTAACAACCCCCCGCAAGTTGAGCGTCGGATTGGATTGAACGTGAAGCTTGGTTCGGAAAAACTCAAAAAGGGTCAAGGAAGACTTTTGGTGAAGATGTCAGCAACTTGTAGATGAGATGGCACATATTACGTGTGAAGTTTGCCAGCGACAACAAGTTTGCGAAGAAAATGATAGTTTAATTCAACATGCTTGGCTCGCTTGCGAGAAACCGGATTGGAGCTCAAAAAAATTGCACTTTTGTTGTCACATAAGAGAAGAGGCTTCCGGGGAATGGGGACTCGGAGGTCACGAAGGAGATGCGTCAAAGAAGTTCAGCAGTTCAGCAGTAGTGTTTGCAAGACCACGATACTCAGATTCACAACTGGAACGAGAGACAGTAGGTTGCTTTTTGGCACTCCCATAGACCAAATTGTCACCAAGATAAATAGAGTAACCAGAAGTAGAGCGACAAGTGTTTGGACAACCAGCCCAGTGAGCATCAGAGTAAGCAACCAAAGCATCAGGAGTAGCAGAGGGGTGAAAGAAAAGACCAAAATGGAGGGTGCCCTTGACATAGCGAAGAATACGCTTAACAACAATAAAATGATCCTCAGTTGGAGCATGCGGAAATTGACTAACAGAGTTGATAGCATGAGCAATGTCTGGGTGTGTGATGGTCAAGCATTGAAGTGCACCAACAAGAGATCGGTAAAGAGTGGGATCCGAAAACAGAGGGCCATCAACAGACAAGTGTTGAGAGACAATCATGGGAGTATGGATAGGTTTGTTGTCAAGTAACTGAGTGCGAGTAAGAATATCCTGTGCATATTTCAGTTGACTGAGAAAAAGACCATTTGCAGTTGGCGATGCTTCAAGACCAAGAAAGTAGTTGAGAGAGCCCAAATCTTTAGCAACAAACTCAGAATTGAGTTTAAGAGTAAAGCTGTCAAGAAGAGATGAGTTGTTGCTAGTAACAATAATGTCATCAACATAAAGAAGCAAATAGATAACATCAGAGTTCTTATGAAAGATAAATAGAGAAGTGTCAGTGTGGCTACAAGATAAACCAAGTCGAAGGAGAAAAGAGCTAAAGTGTTGGAACCAGGCACAAGGAGCTTGCTTGAGACCATAGAGAGCTTTCTTTAACATGCATACATGATTAGGGAAGCGAGGATCAATGTACCCAGGCGATTGTTCCATATAAACATTTTCAGTGAGAGTACCATTGAGAAATGCATTCTTGACATCAAGTTGATGAAGAGGCCATTTGTTGGTAAGAGCAGGAGAAAGAACAACACGGACGGTAGTGGCCTTGATAACAAGACTGAAGGTGTTGATGTAATCAAGACTGGGAACTGGGTATATCCTTTGGCAACAAGTCAAGCTTTGAGTCACTCAACGGATCCATCAGGAAGATATTTGGTCCGAAACACCCATTTTTAGCCCACAATGTTGGTGTTTGCTGGCCGAGGGACCAAAATCCAGGTGCAATTTTTTTTGCAGAGCCTGAGCTTCTTCATCCATGGTGGCAAGCCAAACAGGATTCTTAGCAGCTAATTGAATCCTTTAAGCTTAGTGGAGACAAGAAGAGCAGAAAGAAGCCCAGAGGAGCACAAGACACCAAGATTTGCTAGATGGCAGGTCTTGAAAATACCAACTTTAGCTCGCATGACCATAGGGTGAGAGCCGAGCGAAATTGCAGGAGCAGGAACAGGAGGAGAGGTCCGTGCCTCAATGAGAGGCGAGCTCAGAGGTAATGAAGAGGGACCTACAAAAGAATCAGTAGCCTGCAAGGACTCATCCACTGGATCAGTACAGATAGCACATGGATCGGATTGAGTAATATGTGGAGAAGATGGTGCAGGGGACGGGGAAGGAGGGTCGATATGTAACAGACCGAGTTCCAGAAAATTGGAAAAGGTTAGAGAAGAAAGGGGCCGAGCCTGAGAGGAATTGAGAAAAGGGAAATGGTTTTCATCAAACTGAGCATGTCGGGTGATGTAGAGGCAAGAGGTGATGGGGTCAAAGCAATGGAACCCTTTATAAGAGGGACTGTAAACCAAAAAAATGTAGGGAATACTGCGTGGAGAAGGTTTGTTAGGCATATAATTACGCAAACAAGGATAAACACGATAGCCAAAGGGATGAAAATTTTCATAATTTGGAGAAGAACCATACAAAAGCTCAAAAGGTGAATTACCTCCAAGAAGTGGTGTGGGCAAACGGTTGATGATGTAAGCTGCAGTGTTGAAAGTGTCAACCCAAAAACAAGGAGGAAGGTGAGAATGAAAAAGAAGAGCAAGGCCAGTTTCAATCACATGACGGTGTTTGCGTTCAGCGTGACCATTTTGGGCAGGTGCATAGGGGCAGGAAAGTTGATGGTGAATGCCGGAAGTATGAAGATGAGCTTGAAAGCAAGTGTTGGTGAATTCACCTCCGCCATCACTTTGAAAAATCTTTATATGAGAAGAATATTAATTTTCCACAAATTTCTGAAAATTAGTGAAAACATCATAAAAATCAGATTTGAATTTCAAAGGATAAAGCCAAGTGAATCGTGAGTAATCATCAATGAAGATAACATAGTAGGTAAATCCCGAATTTGATTTGACTGGGGAAGGACCCCATATATTGCAATGAATAAGATCTAATACATGTGATGATCTATGTTCATTACGTGAATAGGGTAAATGATGATTTTTCGCAAGTTGACATGTACTACACAGTGTAGGAGAGGGCAATAAAGATGTAAGATAAAGATGTTATGTTTTATTTAAATAAGAAATAACAGAGTGATTTACATGTCCAAGGCGAGCATGCCATAAATTATAGGAAGCATGTAAATTCTTATTTTTAAGGACAGAAATAAGAGCAGAGTTGCCACACTTCAACACGTATAAGCCGCCATCGCACTTATCGGTTGCCACCACCCTTCCCATTTGATGGTTCTAAATAGAGAAAAGGTTATTAGTAAATGTAACGGATAAAGGAAAATCATACGTTAATATATTGATTGAAAGGAGATTTTTGGTGAGATGGGGAACAACTAAAACATCCAATAAATGAATATTAGGGGTAGGAGAGATTGTACTGGTATGAGTAATGGTAAAGAGGCACCATTGTCCACAATTACAGAATCCTTACCAGTGTACTGAGCGGGCTGATCCAAAATAGATGGTTCTATAGACATGTGGGCTGAAGCTCCAGTGTCCAAGAACCAATCAGGGCCTGCTGAGTCGTTGAGAGAACAGGAGCTTGCAAAAGCTTCAACAAGAGGGGCGCTATTCTCAGTTCGGGCATACCACTGGTTGCACCGATTGACATAGTGACAATCTAGATGGCATATATGGCAGCAAGGAGGATGGTGACCTGAACCAAAGGGGAGGTGGCCACGAGTTGCAGAGGAGGTGTGGCCATGGCTAGTGCGACGACTCTCGGAGTTGCGGCCACGAGTTGCAGAGAATCAGCCAGAACCTTAGTTTGCGGCAGTGAACGCTGCAGTGGGTCAAGAGATTTCTTGGAAACCAGATCGACAAAGCAAGGAAGAGGGGTGAGCGCCATCTGCGCAGTGGAGAAACCTGAGAAATCAATGCCAAGACCACGGAGAAACTAATGGATTTTGTCGGTGTCATCCACAGGCCGACCAATTGCATGGAGTTGTTCACAGAGAGCCTTGAAAGAGTGGGCATATTCAACAACAGTTCTGGTACTATGTTTCATCAATTGAAGTTCATCTTTGCAATGAATTTCTCGAGCCTTCAATCGGTGATTGATGGTATTCTCCAAGGTAAGCGAGACCTCTTGTTCTGTGGTAAGCCCAACAACCTTTGCCATTGCTTCTTCCGTGAGAGAGAAATGAAGGAGGCAGAGGATTTTCTAATCAACAGCTTTCCACGCCAAGTGTTTGTCACTGGGTGTCTGAGGAGTGGCAAAATCAAATTGAGGGGGAGGGATGATGGTGCCATCGACATGACCAAGCAGATTTTGACTCTCAAGAAGGGGAAGCAATTGACTCTTCTAGAGGAGATAGTTGGTGGAGGAAAGCTTGATTGTGATCATGTGGATTAAGGTATTGAAAGGAAGAAGAATGGAGGAGGGTTCGGTGGCCATGGGTGTCTCACAGGATTGAGGATTGGAGGAGGTTTTGGTGGCCATGGGTGTCTAACAGGATTGAGGAGAGGATGTTTAATCCGATGGGGTGCTCTGATACCATGAGAAGGTTGTATCAAAACCACCACACATTCAATCGTGGTGAGTGTATATTATTTATAATATCAAATGACAAAATAATTACAATTCAATAGGAGAATTAAAAGGAAACTATATATAAATATTCCTGGAACCAAGGGTCAGCTAATCTCCTAGAATCAAGCCTTAGGTGTAGGCAAAATATCCTCAACCGTATCCTTAACACTGGCAATACTTTGGAGCCTCCTGAACAAAACAACAAGTGACTTCTTCTACAACAAGCTGCCATGTCCTGTGCAATGAACATCACATTGGCTATGACCAATAGGATTGGTTGGCTGGGTCTATAGCCCCTATATGGTTGTGGTGCTCAAATCATACGTCTAGTAAAAATCAAAACATAAACTCAACCATAAGAATTCTACATAAAGTTTTCCAAACTTTTTGTAGGGCAAGAAAAATAAAAACCCATTAATTATAGATGTCACTGTAACATAATAACAAAAAAATCAAAATTTATCTATAATTTATCTTATAATTTTTTTATAATACTATTTTTAATCTATAATAAATCTCCAAATTTAAACCTAACTTGAATTTATAACCCTATTTGGTACAGAAAAAAATAAAAAAATATTGCTTTTTTAAACGGTAATAAATCTCCAAATTTAAACATAACTTGAATTTATAACCCTATTTAGTACACATAGTTTTCCTATCGTTTGAACACAATACCGACAGAAGAAATTGGTCCCTCTTAATTTGATTTGATAGGATCCTTATAGTAGACCAAACAACCCCTAAATAGGTAAGTGGACATTATTTACTAGTGTCATTAAAACAATGTTGAAGCCAACACAATGATTTAGAGCTACATAAAGTGGGATTTGGAATTTGTTTAATAGTCAGTACGTGTCACTAGCTATCCCACCCAATTTTTAATAATGGGTTAGAAAGCTGGTATATAGCACTTGGCAACTACCATATATCCCATTTGAACTTTGGTTATATTATATATAAAGAATCTTGTGCCACCATACTATGTTTATATGTTTAATAGTTAGTACATGCCACTACGACGGTGAGGCATGTATCCCACCTGTTTTCTTTAATAGTTAGAAAGTTGTTATAGAGCGCTTGAAATCTGCCATATATACCCTAACGTTATCCCTTTGGAGGTATATATATATATACCCTCTGCCTCCATCATATGTTCAATAATTTTTAAAAGGGTGAAATAAGAACATTGGCAATCATGTGAACTTTAAAATATTCCATGCTTTAAAAAAATATAAACTTGGAGGGATTGATGTTTGAAGATCCCAAAGTTAGGGTTAGGTCAAATCAAATAGATTGTGTTACAAATGTCAACTACATTGTGGGTTTTTCAACAATATAAAAATGGGCCGGTGAAGAACTAAATCACCCCCACATTATGGATAGAAAATGAAAACACTATTAGATAAGATAGGCATAGACACTGATTTAAGCAACTATATTGGTTGGCAAGCAATAGTGAGAGAGAGAATAAACTAAGTGCATGCCAACCCACCATCTTAGCTTCATCCATAGGACCCACTTTCCCACTTGTTGCGAGTAACATCCATTAAGCTTGTGTAACGTTATGTTTTTTTTCCTATATTGTTAATGTAAGTTGCTATCTTTATTTCACCATTGCCTTTTACTTAAAGTAATATTAACAAGTCTTTTATTTGTTATACTTACCTCAAATATGGTATTATTATATAATTTTGTCTTTAACTACATATTAATTTGTATGGACAAAATTTTTTAGCTTATTCATAATTTAATATTGGAAAATTCAATTTGTGTTATTTTTTATCACTATTTAAATTTATTTATTTGTAAAGTGATTGGTTGAAGTCTTATTATGGGTGTTGTTTAGTAATTTCCATTTTTCTATTAGTTACTATTTCTTTTTACTTTGACTTTTTTTTTTTTAAGTTTCTTCTTTTCTCTAATATTTCATGGATTATAGTTTTTTAATCATATTTTTAGTTTAAAATCACAAAAATATAATTAAAACTTTTTCCAATAATTTTTTACTTATATTCTTTTTGTCTTTTCTATGGTCTTTTTTTTTTCTCTATTCTCAATTCAATTCATTAATCATAGCTTTTTCTTTCTTGTTAATTTTTAATTGACTTTAATTTTTTCCCTCCTTCACTATTTATATATTATATTATATATATATATATATATATATATTTTCTGAAGCAACAACTATATAATAAAACTTCTATTTCAATGAATATAATTAAATTAGTAAAAAAAATTATAGAAATAAGAAGAAGAAAAAATGAGTTTAATTTTCTCTTGTTGTCTTATATATACACATTTCATTCTTCATTCTACTCAAATCTTAAAGACCTTTGGTCATTGTTCATTGTTGTGTGCACTCAAATATCAGAGATTTGGAAATAATAACTTGTGAAGTTTGTGAAATTTACTTGAATTGCAATAAGTGAAAATTTATGCAGTTTATTTGTTACGATAAATAATGAATAAATCACATTGCAATTCTTCACAATAAAATTATGCTACGGAAAATAATCTGGAATTGAGAAAATATATGTACACACACAATAAAAATGACACCAAAATTTTCGGACTAATGTCCCCGGAAAAACCTTGAAGGGAAAACTAGTGCAGTAGATGAGAGTATATTTTGTTATGAAGCAGCAAAATCTAAGTATAATAATATGGATATTTGACTAGAACTCCTCCAACAATAATCTCACCAAAAATATTTAGGATAAAATTCTCCCTATGACAAACTAATTTGGTCTACTTGCCTACTTGCACCGCGTGACTGGTTGCTGGCACTACTAGTGTGGACAAGTTGTATAACCTCTAGAACTGCCTCCAACTAGGCCGCCTACCCTCCCTCTGTCACTGGAAATGAGTCGTTCAACCTTCTGGGTCTTCTCTCGACCTTCTGCCATTGAATTGAACTCTTTCTGACACTTGCGTTGGGGTTTCTGGATCACTTGCTCAACCTGGACAACTTTTCTGCAGAATATTTCAGCCTCCTTCTCTGTTGGCTCTCCAGAACTGGAAAGATCCTTTGAAACTCTACTACTACTACTCCCTCAACCATTGATGCTTCCTTTCTCTAGCTCAAACTCTTCTTCCTGCTGAATCACTGCTTTAGATAACTTGATCTGCCAAGGAACTCACTCTCCATGTGTCTCTAATGTGTCCTTCTCCAACCTTATCGACCTGCTCTTATAATATCTCATTGGATTACAACAATCATGATTAAATCATTATCAACAACTAAGATAATCTCAAACTCGTTCTGTGTGAGTTTCTAGAGATTTCTCTCATTTCTTTAACTAATTGTTATTAATTAACTAGTTTTCGTAAGTGAGACTTAGGAAAAATATAAATGATGGTTAATTATTTTAATTAATGTGTTTCACAAGCTTATCTCATGAAACCATTTCTGGGTTCTAAAGATCTCATGTTCTTAGCCTCTCCGACACAAATTGAGACTAGAACACCTCTATGATGCTACAAAGACTAACACTCCCTCTTAGTAAGGAAGGTGTTCTACCACCTTCATTGGTAACATATTCCCTCACTTTGTTGATGTCTAACACCCGTGACATCCTTCCATTGTCCACTAAGCCACTACGCATACTCTGATTCATCTTCCAACCCTATAGTTGAACCACCCTGCATCTACGCTACTACTGACATTGCATTATGCTGCCCTGCACTGCTACCAACACTGCTTTGTGTTGTTGATTTTTGTAGCTTGGGAGGTACTCCAAGCCTTGAGGATTGAGGGTTTGGAGGAAGGAGCTCCACAAGTGGCCTTGTGGGCTTGAAACCCAAGCCTACGTTTTTGCACCCATCGATGTTTGGGCCAAATTTGTGATGATATTGTGACATGTGATGGATGAGCATGATAGTAGATGTCGAGACAAATCCAATGCACTAAGAATCGTCCAATTCTGAGTTGTCCTTATTGAGTTATGAATTCTTGAAATTAATGTGTGGTTGTGAGGCCTACTAAGACAAGTTGGCCAACATGTTAGACTACCCTTAAGGGCTAATGTCACATCCACATGGAGGCTATAAAAAGGAGTGATGTTGGAGATCATTCAAGACATCTTAAGTGCATCAAACATCAAGATATCTCTATGATTTGGAGTGTGAATCTGACGTTAGAAAAAAGGAGACAAGGCAGCTGAGTTTTGGAGAAGGCTTCTCTGCGTTTTAATGGTGGGTTACCTCTATTCTAGGGTGTGGATTTTCTATGGAAGAAGGTTGCAACTCTGAGGCAGCTAGGATGGTGCTTAAGGGAATATTTATGGGCAGCGTGGGTATGTCTTCTTGGCCATATCAGGCCATAACAAATTAGAGGTATGTATGAGTATGTTTTGTGCTTGATTATGTGTGGGTCACCTCCATCTATAGGGCCACAGAGAAGGGAAGCTACAACAACATGTAGAAGGGACCGCTTTTAGGGCAGCTAGGCCTAAGATAGGTTTGTCCCTTAGGCTGCAACTCCTGGAGATGATTGTGCAGTAGAACATGGGGTGTCTCCATATATAAGGGCAAATTTATTTTGTTGGTTGGTACAAAAGTGTTGTAGGGTAAGTTGAGGAGAAACCTCACCCTAAAGCAGTGTTTTTTACGTATAAGTGGATAAGGAAAAGGAGCAATCTTTGGGATAATAACACACAGTGTTGGAGCATTGGGTTAGGGCTAGTAGGGTGCCTTAACCAGTCTTCTAGATGCACAAAATTGGATGCAAGATGTAATATCCCTCCCCTTAATAATAAATAATAAATAATAAAATAATAAAATATATACAAAAATAATAATTAATAATAGAAAAAAAAAAAGAATAATAAATAAATCATTTAATAATAAATAATAAAAACAATAAAAAAAAATAAATCATAAATGTTAAATAATAAATGATATTAAAAAATATATACAAAGAAAAGAAATAAAAATAATAAAAATAAAAATAGTAATAAACCATACTAAAAACTCTAAATAAAAATAAATAGAAATAAAACAAGAAAACTATCAAAAAGAAGGAAATAAAACAAGAAAACTATCAAAAAGAAGGAAATAAAACAAGAAAGCTAAAAATCAAAAGAAAAGTAAAGAAATAAAACAAGAAAGCTAAAAATCAAAAGAAAGTTGCATGTAGACACATGGAGTGTGTGCATGTGGTTCCCCTTCCAATGTTTGTTCTCTTTAATAGATGGTGAGGAGGATGGGATGCATTCCATCTTTCCGAGATTCTATCTTTCATTCTCTTGGGAGAATGGTGTTCTAAGACATAGGAGCCACTGGCAGTAGTACGTTGATTGAGGGCTCGGGGGTGGCTAGTTGTAGCAAATCCTTGCACAATTGAGCCTATGGTTGGGTGGAGAGTCGTCCCCAAAACCTTGTTGCGGTAAGCCTACTTCTACCACAGGTAAGCACTATTCATAGTTGAATTTAATTACATGTGTATTTGGCTAGGTAATTGTCACTCTGATTTAAATTTAATGTTAATTAGATATTTATTTTTGGATTGTTACATATGGGATTTACTCGTTTTGGAATTCTGAGAAAATAAGTGTTCGAGTTTAGAATCATGCGTGTTGCTAAGATTATTTGTGGGACACATATGAAGTATTTATGCTTTACGTTTTTTTATTTATAGAAGAAATTAATCACGTTATATTGTTGAAATGAAAATGAAGCGACATATCATTGTAATATTGCGCCAATATGGCTTGTAACCTATTCTGGAATATATATGGCAATTCACGTATCCAGAATTGGATCTGCTATAGTTTTCATCATCTGGGTCAAATATATAGACCCCCAACACATTTATGGATTAAAGGAATTGGATCTTTTATGTGATGAATTTTAATTGCAGAATTCCAGTCATACATACTTGAAAAACCACTTGGACAGGGGCATCTATGCGATTAAATTTTACCTGGGAATTACACCAGCTTGGGGCCACACTAGCCTGTTCACTTATTGTAATTTTTGGTGGCCAAGTTTTATTACTGCTATTCTATTCTACACCCAGTAAACAATAATATCATCATCGCATATCTATATTCACTCATTGAAATTTTTGGCGTCTAGTCTCATTACTGCTGGTGCTTGCATATGTGATACATTCTTATCACGAGGTTTTAAAATTGTTGTTCAGGCTAGATCTTGCCATCCATGGTATCTATTGTTGATTTATTTTTTTCTTATCATACACAAATCTCTCCATATTTTTTTAATCCAAGAAAGCTTTATGGGATCCCTCGTATCTGGATTGAGGGTTGTATCCGCGGAGAGTATCGTTAAGTAGCTATTCAAACAGTATCAGCATTCATGATAATTTAGTATTCGTTGTTGGCACTTCCACTTCTGTAAATCTAGTTTTATCGAGGGTGGGACGCTGTCTGTACTTTTAGAACTACTATCTTCACCGAGTCAGAACTTATTTTTTTGTTGTAATTTAGCATTAATTGTTTTTATTTGCTTACCTTGTGCCCTGAGATTCATATATCCGTTTCCAATTGCCTTTACTAAAATGCCTTTAATGTACTGTGAAATCCTCTGTACTGCAAAAAATATGTTTTTTGACCCAACTGCCAACATCTTCTAGGATTGAAAAATAGCTAGCCGGAGATAAATTACTGAACCTGCTAAAACAATGAAGCAATTGAGCTAACTCAGTGCTACTAAGATTAAACATAGCTTCCTAGCTGGACTAAAAAAGGAGGTCACATAATGAAACGTGTTGAAAGAGTGAATCTATTGAGCCATCTCAATGGACTTCTGCTCATAGTAAATTAAATATTTTGATTATAATAATTGTTATATAATAGAAGTAGAAAAAAATGTCTTACATTGTAAATAATAAATTTCCTCTTTACAAGTGTTTTGCTATAAAAGGTTATAGTTTCTATTATTAGTTTATGTTAAAATGGAATTCTTGAAGGAGCAATTACCTACCTTGGATGAGGGAAAGGTACTATTGATTGTGTAAATGGTACTATTGATCTTAGTATGTGCAGATTTCTCGACATTATTGTTGAAAGGAACAATGGAATTTGCAGGAACACACATAACCATGGCGGCAAGATTACAATCTTTTGCCTTATGCAGGCAATTTTATGGCTAAATGTATTGTAATTTAAGGGATTAGAAATGGTGTTGCCTTCGCGGGTGTGCTTGCAGACAAACCATATAATTAATAAAATGATTTATTTTTTTTGTTGGGGAGGAATAACCTTCCCAATCATCTGATCCAGTTCTGGGTCGGGTGGCAGTGTCTGTTCTTTATGGTGTGGAATATTTATTTGGTTGTTTGATTTCTTAAATCCCCTTAGAGTAATCATTTAATGGCTAATTTATGATTGCTTAATCAGATACTCAAAATATTTCACTGTAAAGCACAAAATTTCAATCCTTAAAAATCATGAATCTATAGAATTAATATTGGTGTGACATATAATGATGAATAAATTTTCTTTCGAAGACCAAAGTACCTTATTAACACAATAATGCTGCCAACATTGAGACAATTCTCTAAGTTTTATTCTAACATCATTAGTACCTTCTAATTCATGTTTTCCATAGTTTATACTACAGAAATCTGTAATTGTTGATAATTTATGGTTTAATTATGGTTTAAGTATTGTGATTGTTGATGATATAAACATATCTTATTAAACTCATAACTCTGATAATAAGGATAACTTATTAACCTTATTAGACTTTGATAATAATTATTATTGAGTATATTGGTTCTTATTTTATGATGAATCTTGAGTTATAGTAGTGTTTTTATTTCTCTTACAAGGTCTCTAGATTAACCTTCTTTTTTTTTACAGTTCATCAAATTTTTTAATCACATTTTGATAATTGATCTAGCTTTGGTAGACTGATATACTTGTTAAACTAACTATAGCCAGCTTATTTTTTTTTATATCATTACAAAAGTCTGATATTAAATTATAGAAGTAATACCTGATATTAAATTAAGTGTAAGTCAAAGTTTGGTGCACTCATTAGTCCCTTATTGGTTTCTTTTCATACATCATTATACACAACAGATTATTTGGTATGGATACCGGTCCTTTCCTCTGTGGTTCTCTGCTCTCATTACATGGTAAAACCACTATCTCACTTTCTTGAGTTGTTTGTGCTTGCATAGCTCTCTCCATCACAACCATATAACAAAAAAGAAATCTAAATGTGTCACATAATCAAAGATATAGTTTTATTATGACTCATAGAGTCATTGGGAAAGTATATAATCTTGTAATCTTGGATGATGATAATCTACCCATAATTGACGATGTATAATTCTCTGAAATATTGCACTATTGAAATGGTATACTGGCATGTTTTTTTTTGTAACAAATCTTTAATGCTGGTGTAACTACTCACCATCGGTTCATTTTACCACACAGTTTACATAGCACTTGAAGTATTTGGATAATTGAAGTTGAAATTTGTCACCAATTAAATAGTGAAATCTGTTCCAATTCAAAATGGATAAACTCTGATATCTTATTACCTTTAGATGATCATTATTCAATAGCATCTGTTCATTATTTTATTGTTCAATCTGATCTAAAAACACATAGATAGCATTCCTTGAATACTATTATTTGCGTTAGATTGTTGTTCTCATTGTCCTTTAGCAATAGCAGTTGCTTGGCATTTCTCTGGTCTATTATTGTAAGAACACATCTCTCTCAATATGATCTTCTAATAAATTTAATTTTGCACTGCCATTGCCATTCAGGTTACATGTATCTCCTCATTTACTACTATATTCTCAATGGCAAATTGTACAGACTTGGATTTTAATTTAGATGTTGAGTATAATGTTACATGAGGTTTCGTGATTCAAGTTTAATTGCATATAGTGGATAAATGTGTGTAAAGAGAAATGGAAAGGAGAAACTTGCTAATGATAGTTCATGTGATTATGGCCTACTTGGATCAGATGTTTAAGGTGGTAGAGAAGAAGTATCACAACAGGGGTAAGAAATCAATAAGAAGAAACAACCTATTTTAGAACATAATGGAAGAGTTTGGTACAATCATGACTTGGTACTCTAAAGGTATCACTATAAGGTCTATCTAAGGATGATGCACATAAAGAAGAAAATATTGGCAATCAAATAATGAACTTGAAAACTCAGGGTAATAATGAAGGTTATTTTACGGAACCTGTAAGGTATGATAAATAGAATGATTGGAGAAGAGAAGTTGTGCATAACAACATCTATAACAATGGGAGAGCCACATTGTAAAGTTTTTCATAGGTGATTAACTATATTAATGAAGTAGACAACAAGACGTATGATCAGGAGATGTTATTATGTTGATGTCTTAAAATAGGAAAAGATAAGCGGATTACACATGGTAGCTATCTTAATGAATTTATTTATCAGGCATTACCCAAGTTGGAAATAGTAACAACATTTCCAAGGTATATCAGTGCTATAGGAGAGGAGGAAAAAGCACAATGATTGGAGGTGAGAAATTCAAGTCAATTTAATAAAATAGAATGAAGTGAAGAAACTTCCATTTTTGGAAGCCAATACACATGGAATAGTAGGAAATCAAGACAGGGAGAAAAATAAAAAGTATATCTATGAATATCGGGTAGGAGGAAATGAAGGGATGTTCTATCAAGAAGAAAGTTCTTTTAAAGGTATTAATGAGTAGAGCTAGAAACATGATTGGTAATAGTCATAATGATGATCTACATATTTTAAAATGTGAAGGTGTGAAGTTGCATGATGACCAAATGATAATAAACGAGGAAGATATAGGAAGGAATGTTGCTACAAATTTATACGGATACCTTGAGAAGGATTGTGTACATAGTGACAAAAGAAGTGAAAGTCAATTAATAGAGATTGTACTTGACTCATTATTTCATAACGTTAAAAGAGGTCGTTTCCACATAACACCTCACGTTTAAGTTTCTCATGGACAATGATGGTAGTAGTGTTTCCAACTGTTTCAAAATCTAAAATAAAGATACTATTTAATAAGAAAGAGTATTTTGCCCAACTTGAGGAAACTAAATTTATGATAAAGCAATCAAGTGGTATTGACCTACGAACTTTACGAACTCGACGAGATAAGAAAATATTACTGTGGATGAAGTGCTAATTGTTAAATAAGTCAACATGGATCAAAAAAATCCTCGTGAAAGTAAATTAAGCATGATATAAAATTAAATCATGATGAAAAAATGTTTATATGCAATTGCATATAGTGGTATTGGAATCAGTGAGCCAAAGGGTAAATGGATGTAAAATCAAGGGATTTTAATTTTGAGGTAGATGATTTAAATAATGATGGTATCACTAGTAATATCTTAAACAATGAATTTCACCAAAATTTCCTTGGGGAAGGAAGAATATATGATGAGAGATTAAGACTCAATATGATGAGGCTCATACGAAATTTAATGATGTACTTAGATAATTATACCATTGATGTGAATGGTCAACTACCTAGTACAAAGAAGTCGAACTGATTATTGAAAAGTACTTGACAACTTGATGAAAACATATTGACGATGTTTCATGCTATCATGATAGGAAGATAATGATGTACATATGGTTCTTATAGTGATAAGGTATCCATATGATAGTAGCGATATGCATAGGTATTATAACGTTATGTCAAGGTATATTGACATTTTCATTTACTACATGATGATAGGTATTTAATGTTCAATACTCATGATGGATATGATATGAAAAACGTGGCATAGGAATTATGATGTTATAATATGAGGATTATTGACATGTGGTTCATTTATGTGAACTCATGATATGTCTTGATATAATTATGTTGATGGTATAACTGAAGCATGCGATAGTTCCGTACAAATCTATGACATGCATGAGCATGCAATTCCTTATTATTCATAATGTTGCGATTAACAAAGATGAACGTTCTCATGATGACATGCAAGAGTTGGCATGTGGATTATTTCCTATGATACTATGATGGTATGGCTAATGCATTAGATGCATGTTAAGATGCGATGATTCACAGGACTCCACAAATGGGCTGAGAGGGTCGGTTTATTTGATGATCTTGTGCGAGCCCATACGCACGAGGGAGAATACGTAACACCATATGGGATGGGGAAAAAACTCAATCAACACTACATATGCCAGTGGTTCTTTTGTTTTGTGTATAGCTCTTGATGGATAGCTCTTGAAGAGCTATGAGACCATCTTGAGGAGGCCAAGTGCATGATGTTCTAGGCTAGGTGCCTGTTATTAGGTTGGGATGCCGATGTCTGGAAGGGATGTCAAGGACTTCGATGCCTGGGGCTGTGCACCTTAGTAGTTGTGGAGGGAGTGGGCCAGCCTTGCGAGATTCCCGGGGTCATTGAGTACCGAACTAGATGCCTGCCTTGGGGCAGATGAGGTATGAGTCAAGCGCGAGCCTTGGGGCCAGCCTTGCACTACGATACAGACCGGGTCAGGCTTAGCCTGGTGCCGAAGTGGGAAAAAGGACAGAGATTCCTTGAGATTTCCCGGGGTGTTGGGGACTTTCGATGCCTGCTGGTTATACTAGTTCAGTAGAGGGTGTTGGCAACATGAAGTAATAAAAAATAATAATAATAAATAATTCAACCTAAACTTCAGCGAAGTTCCTTAAAGTGGGAGAGTATGTAATATCCTCCCTTAATAATAAATAATAAATAATAATATAATAATAAATAAGAAATAATGAAAACAATAAAAAAATAATAAATCATAAATGTTAATAATAAATGATATTAAAATATATACAAAGAAAAGAAAAAAAAATAATAAAAATAAAAAAATAGTAATAACCATACTACAAACTCTAAATAAGAATAAATAGAAATACAAACAAGAAAACTATCAAAAAGAAGGAAATAAAACAAGAAAGCTAAAAATCAAAAGAAAAGTAAAGAAATAAAACAAGAAAGCTAAAAATCAAAAGAAAGTTGCATGTAGACACATGGAGTGTGTACATGTGGTTCCCCTTCCAATGTTTGTTCTATTTAATAGATGGTGAGGAGGATGAGAGGCATTCCATCTTTCTGAGATTCTATCTTTCATTCTCTTGGGAGAATGGTGTTCTAAGACATAGGAGCCACTGGCAGTAGTACGTTGATTGAGGGCTCGGGGGTGGCCAGTTGTAGCAAATCCTTGCACAATTGAGCCATGGTTGGGTGGAGAGTCGTCCCCAAAACCTTGTTGCGGTAAGCGTACTTATACCATAGGTAAGCACTATTCATAGTTGAATTTAATTACATGTTTATTTGGCTAGGTAAATGCCACTCTGATTTAAATTTAATATTAATTAGAAAAGTTAATTAGATATTTATTTCTGGACTGTTACACAAGAGAACAACAAATGAAAATGGTTGCAGATGGTCTCTTAGTGATGGATGGATGCTAGAGGATGAGTGTAATTAGAGAGGACAAGTTGATGAAGTTTGTTGGCATCCAACAGGATGGTTTGCTAGGTGTGAGTATTCCCTAGCCATAGGTAGATGCTACAACAAGTATTGGTCACTCTTAGACTGTTGGAGGGTAGCGTGAGAGTGGACCAAGTGTGAATGTGGATTGGGAATTTATGGTCTGCTGGAGGACAACATGATAGTTACCAAGTTGGAGCATGGTGTGCATCATCTTCATGGACCTAGGTGGTCGTTAGAGTGGCAGAAGTTGAGCTCAAGGTTTGATGAGCCAGAAGACTAGTTGAGCATCCCTAGATTTATGTGTGGAGAAGGAATTCTACAACAGATGATGGGAAGTCCTCCATGTTCATTGCGTGAGATGTACATCTTACAGTGATAGGTGGAAGCCCTCCATGCCCTATGTTAGTCATCATTGGAGTAGCACAAGAAGAGTATAGTGGGTTGAAGTCCCTGAGTAGCTGGGGAGCAATAGTGGGCAGATTGAGATTTGTTCACAAACGGAGTTGTGAAAAACTCAACAGGACTCTCGATGTGTTGTGTCCTTGATGGAATAAGGTACAACTAGTAAGCATATTAGATAGTTGAGGTTCAATGGCCAGATGGACTTGGATCATTGGTGGATCATTGATAGAGGTAGTTTTGCATATCGGGAGCCGAAGGACCGTGCAGGTACAATGTAGGACTAAGAAGATTTGAGAGAGTCAACTACATCAACTAGATGGTCATATTATCTTGTTGAGGGTAGATTGGTTGTCGATGGATTGATACCAAGCCCCAATTATGTATTCTTGTACTAGTGGATATTTGAGGGCCATTATCCCCGGTAAGGGAGCCTATGTTGATTAATATAACAAATTTGGGTTTAAAATTCTAAAAAGTGTCTATATTTTGTGCACAAGTGATTTACTATTGTTTATATTCCACTTTGCAAACTAGTTTCATTGTGGTTCTTGGTTTGGTAACATCATAGATTTAAGATTCTATCACAGACACAAAGATTGTGGAAATACAACATGGTATCAGAGCATATTCGAGCTACTTTGAAGGACAGTGAATCAAAGTGTGCAAAACAAAGAAACTCATAGGGAGTTGTGGTTGTCTAGATCATGGAACATAGGGTTGAGATAAAGACATGGAGATGTGGTCTCGATAAACTACATGGTGAGATGGGTTGGGAGTTCTGGTGGATCGGTGGTGAACCTAGGGCACTTCAGTATGTTGTGTGGTAGATTATAGATCATGGAATTCCTATGTCCTGTCATGGATGGTTGGGACAACTCAAGGGTTTCTTTGGCATGGACGAGATCAACATGATTGAGATGGATTCATGTGATGGATTGAAAGTTGGCAGGCTAGAGTCTTCATCAGATCATGATCTTCCATATCTGAGATTAGAGGGATTTTCACGAGTGGTATTTGATCTAGGAGGATGAGTGCATGTAGGACTGAGCCAGTGGATATCGTGTAGGCTCACAGGGATTCTAGCCTCAAAGGGAGTATCCTTATGGAGGTTTGGGATCTTCAGGTTCAGATGTGATGAGGCAAAGACACTACCCAGACTTCAGGGTTCATTCTACAGAGTATGTTGCAGTGATGGACAACATATGGGATAGTGTCGCTATAGATGATAATGGTTACTTCCTGTTCTTGGAAGTACCTCCCTCGCTAAGAGGGAGTGTTGATTTTTTTAGCTTGGGAGGTACTCCAAGCCTTGAGGATCGAGGGTTTGGAGGAAGGAGCTCCACAAGTGGCCTTGTGGGCTTGAAACCCAAGCCCGAGGTTTTGTACCTATCGATATTTGGGCCACAACTATGATGAGATTGTGACATGTGATGGATGAGGATGATAGTAAATGTCAACATGAATCCAATGCATCAAGAATTGTCCAATTCCAATTTGTCATTGTTGAGTTATGAAATTTTTAAATTAATGTGTGGTTGTGAGGCCTACTAGGATAATTCAACTAGCATGTTAGAGTGCCCTTAAGGGCTAATATCACACCCACATGGAGACTATAAAAAGGAGTGATGTTGGAGGTCATTCCACACATCTTAAGTGCATGAAACATCAAGATATATTTGGTTTTGGAGTGAAAATCTGACACTAGAAAAAAGAGACAAGACAAACTATTTTTGGATAAGGTTGTTGGAAATAATATTGAGAGGGGGGGTGAATCAGTATTTGTAAGTCAATACTATTTCAATTTCACAATCAGATTTATATACACTACTTCAGTTAATGAAACTTGCATGTATACGCAACTGTATTTAAGGAAACTAACATATACCCTGCAAAATTAGAATTTAGTTAATTCATCATATGTTGATCTTGTGCATCAGAACCATATAAACAGTAACCAGGTGCAGTAACAATAGAGCAGACAATCACACACATGAACACAAGATATAAGGTGGAAACCCAATGTGGGTGAAAACCACTTGCTGCAATCGTCTCTATCTTCTTTTAATAAGAAACTTCTTTTTACAATTTTTCTATACTGGTGCAGTCTTATAACAGTACGCAGGCTTCTACTTGTAGAAGGCTACAACCTTCTCTCGTTCTCTAGCTTCTCCTGGAAGGGAGCTTCAACCCCCTTAGCTCTTGTACTAGCTGATGTGTTTACTAGTACGTAGCTAATAACCTATAGAAGGCTACAAGCTTCTCTTTTCTTCTAGGGACCACGTTTCATAATTTTTCAGACTGGATCCATCAACAACATCAATCAAACATCAAATATATCTGCATCAATCAATTTCCTTTGCACCAACCAAAACTAAATCACTTCTTAGATTGTTGTAACTAGAATACAGTAACAGTAACCAGAACCTAAGCTAGAACCCAAAACACTGCAACAACAAATAGAAGTAGCTAAAGCGTATTTTATTAGGTATACGCTACTTCAATGTGTCGAACCTACGTACATACACTGTTTTCCCAAGGCGAACCTGCGTATATGCTATTTGGATATGCAGAACCAACGTGTATACACACCTTTGCTAAAGTGAACCTACGTACAGATCTGTAAATGATGATTTAAACTTTACAACAATTCCAGACATTAGTTATACCTAGATCATCATATTTACATATTACAACATGCGCCAGTTATTCAGATAAAAGATCAAAACCACACAAATATACTTCTCTTCGAGCCTTAAGATCTTGACTCATTAATAGAACTTATCCTTCATCAAGCGCTCAGGTTCATCCTTGATTCAGATCCAGCTCTGCACCATAATCCAATAACTTGTATTCTAGATCTTGCTTTTCATTAGATATTCAATTCATGAGTGCCATTGCCTAATGATCTTCTCCTCCTTTTATAGTCTTAGGCCTTACTCAATACCATGGTCCAAAACCACTTAAAAACAATACCTTGGACCAAATACCTAGGGTCAACACTTCGGACAAGATACCTTGGACCAATACCATGGATCAAAATACCATGGACCAAATACCACGAACCAAAATTAAGTTTTCCAACATGTACGCACCTTCCATGAAAGTGCATGTGTGTGCTATACGCGCCTTTTGGTCTGCGAACCCGTGTGTACACGTGGCTTGGTCAATGGGGAACCTGCGTTTACCTCTCTTTCTTCATTCTGTGAGCCTAAACTATGATTTGTCATCTGCGTGAGTTGCCATCAAGGACAACACATGTGTCAGAGTGCCAAAATTGTATCATAATGCCAACAATCTCCCCCTTTGGACTTGATGGCAACCCCAAGTCACTCTCCCCCTTTGTCATCAAGGGAAAAGGGTTATGCTCCCCATGAATATGAGCAAGGTCCGCAAAAAGATGATTCTATACATACATCATAAATGACCTTCCTATCATTAATGACTCATACATACATCCATCTCCCAACCAAGTGGGGATATACCAAGTTTGACTCATCCACCCAACCAAGTGGGTATATACCAAATGATTATACATGTTAGCACAAGAACATTACATCATCCATCCCATGCATAGTGGGGAAACAAAATAGGTCGTTTCATGACCTTGACAATAAAAGATATACACGACATAGACACCAAATATCTAAAACAAGACTATGGTAGTTATGAGCAACTATCATCAGCAGCATCTGTCAATCACCATCTAGACCAGCAACCATGATCTCTACCTGAATAAAAAACAACTGTGAATTTGTACCAAGATCTTCTAAGATAATGCCAACAATGCATTCCTATAAGTATATGCTCCCTTGAACCTGTGCCAGATGATCACTGTTAGACCCATATCAGACTCCATTCATCCACTGTTTTTCTTCAAACCAACATATATGTGACTGCATCCATAGCAACCGGTGCATGTACGCGGATACGCTTCATGAAACTTGCGTACAACCACTTTTCTCTGAAATAGATGAGTTTTAACAACAAGATGATGCGTCAACTACTCCCAGCCTCTGTCTGAGATATTCAAATGTCTCTTTGGGCAATGGTTTTGTGAATATATCAGCAACCTGTTCTTTGGAGGGAACATACTCCAATTTGACCTTTTGTTCAAGCACTTGTTCTTGTAGAAAATGATATTTGATGGGTATGTGCTTGGTCTTGGAATGCATGATTGGATTCTTTGAAATACTGATTGCACTTGTATTATCACATAAAATGGAGATGGGTAGAGTACATGTGATCTGAATGTCTTGCAATGTTTGCATCATCCAAAGGAGTTGTGTGCAGCAAGATGCAGTAGCCACATATTTTGCTTCAGTTGTAGATAATTCAATTGAACTTTGTTTCTCGCTGAACCAAGACACTATTCTGGAACCCATATAGAATGCACCACCTCTAGTGATTTTTATGTCATCCACGCTTCCTGCCCAATCTGCATATGTATATGCATGAAGTGTAAGATCTGTATCCCTAGGATACCATAAACCAAAATTATGAGTTCCTTGAAGATATTTGAAGATCCTTTTGACTGCCTGAAGGTGTGATTCCTTTGGATTTGCTTGGAATCTTCCAACTATTCCCACAACATGCATGATGTCTGGTCGGGTACTTGTTAGATAAAGCAAACTACCAATCATGGATTTGTAGGTTGGTTGATGTACTGCTGTTGATTCATCATTTGAGCTGAGACTACATCCTGTTACCATGGGGGTACATACTGTTTTGGATTCTTCCACGCTGTATTCTTTTAAGATCTGCTTGAGATACTTGGTTTGTGATAGAAAGATACCATCTTTATTTTGTTGAACTTGCAGGCTGAGAAAATATGTGAGCTCACCAAGAAGGGACATTTCAAATTCTTGTTGCATTACCAAAGAAATTTTTTGGCTCATGGCTTCTTTATTGTTGCCAAAAATGATATCATCAACATACACTGCAAGAATTAGCAATTTATCATTATCAATCTTTGTATATAGATTGCTATCAGCTGATCCTTTTGAAAAACCTTGTTGATGGAGGTATTTGTCAAGATGGTAATACCAAGCCCTTGGAGCTTGTTTTAGACCATAGAGAGCTTTTCTGAGTCTGCATACAATATTTGGATCATTTCCAAGGATGAATCTGTCTGGTTACTCAATATATACTTATTCTTCTAAGTCTCCATTAAGAAAGGCATATTTTTCATCCATTTGGTATATTTTGAATTTCTGAAAGCTAGAAAGAGAAAGGAACATTCTTATGGCTTCAAGTCTAGCCACAGGTGCAAAAGTTTCTTCAAAATCTATACCTTCTTGTTGAGCATATCCTTTACAAACAATTCTGGCCTTGTTTCTGATAACTTCACCATTTTCATTCAACTTGTTTTTGAATATCCATTTGGTTCCTATGATATTCTTGTCATGAGGTCTAGGAACTAATTCCCAAGTATTATTCTTTTCAATTTGCTCAAGTTCTTCATTCATGGCCTTGACCCAACATTCATCTTTGCATGCTTAATTTACATTTTGATGTTCAATGGAGGAAAGCAATGCTAGATAGCTTGAAGCTTCTGTAGTAGTTCTTCTTGTATGCACACCTGCCTCTTTCCGTCCCAAAATTTTAGTCTCTGGATGATTTTTCTAAACATATCTGGATGGAGTGTTTTCTTCTGCCATCATCTGTTCTTCTGGTGCTTCATTGGTTTCTTCTTCTTCAAAATTAGTTTGATTTGGTGTGGAAGGATAATCCTCATCTTCTCCACAATATTTGGTTTTTACCTGCTTTGGATTTTTGTCTGTTTCATCAACCACAACATCAATACTTTCAATAATTTTCCCAAGTATTTTATTATAACACTTATATCCTTTACTTCAGGAAGAGTAACCAAGGAGAATGCCTTCATCTGCTCTGGGTTCAAACTTGCCAAGTTTTTCATCAGTCCTTTTGATGTAACATTTGCTTCCAAAAACTTTGAAGTATTTTACAGTTGGAGTCTTACTATACAAAATTTCATGTGGATTTTGAGTGTTGTTTACTTGAATGTTTGCTTTGTTGAGGATAGTGACAGTAGCAAATGCAGCTTCACCCCAGAAGGTTGCAGGAGTTCCAGAATCATCTAGCATGGCACAAGCCATTTGTTGAACAATTTTGTTCATCCTTTCTACCACTCCATTTTGCTGAGGAGTCCTTGCAGTGGAGAATTCTCTTTTTATTCCATGTTCTTCACAAAAGTCTAAGAATTCATCTGAGGTAAATTCCCCTCCTCGATTAGATCTGAGGAATTTGATTTTGCGATCTGATTCATTTTCAACCAAATATTTGAAGGCCTTGAATTTTTCAAATGCTTCATCTTTATGCTTTAAGAGTCCTATCCAACACATTCTAGAAAAATCGTCAATGAACAATATAAAGTATTCTTCTCCACGAGGTGACTTTTTCCTTGATGGACCACATAAATCAGTGTGAACAAGTTCAAGAGGCTTACTAGCTGATCCTTCCTTCTCCAAGAAATGTGCTCTGGTTTGCTCACCAAATTGACATGACTTGCATATTGTATTTTCTGGAATGTTGATATCAAGAAGATCACAAATAGCCTGGAATTTGCATGCTTACCTTATTTGTGGGAAGCTTAGATGCCCCAATCTTCTGTGCCATAGCCAGTGTTCATCATTTTTTCTTAGATAGCACTGTTGTTGTCCTCCCTTGATTATGTATAAGTTGTTTGGAGTTCTTATGCCTTTGATCATGGTTTCTCCTATATCAAGCTCACGAACAACACATCTATTCGATCGAAATACTACTTCATTTCCTTGATCACACATTTGACTGACACTCAACAGGTTATGCTTTAGGCCATCAACATACATAACATTCCCAGCTTTAACCTTTTCTTTTAAGAGAACAGAACCTTTACCTTTTATGATAGCAGGAGTGTCATTTCCAAATGAGACCTTCTTTTCTTTTTCTAAGGCATTGTATGACTGAAGTTTATCTTTATCACCTGTCATGTGTTTCGAGCATCCACTGTTGATGTACCACTGATTTTCTTGTCCTTCTGCATACAAGGCTATACCATATCTTTCTGTTTGTGGTTCTTTCTTTCTCCATATTTTTGGAATCAATGAAGTTTGCTCCTTTTGAGATGTTTCCTGAAATTTACTCCTACATTCAGAATCTTCATGACCGAAGTTGTTACGTATAGAGCATTCTATTTCATTTTCAAGAAGCGAAAAGTTATTGTAGGTCCTTTTCATGATCCCTGTCACATTCCTTTGATTTCGTGCTTCTTTAGTCATGATGGTTTTGTAGGCAACACATTGAGAATCTTTGTGTCCAAAGTTATGACATGTAAAACATTGGCCATTAAAGAAGTTTTTGCGATTATCGAATCTACTAACCTGGTGATTGTAGTTTCCATTGACATTCATTCTTGAATAAAATTGAGTATGATTTACATGAGGTTGGTTGTAACTTCTATTCATCTTTGAAGTAGATTGAACTCGATTTACTTGGTGAACTGCTTTGTGCCTTTGCTGACGATTGTCAAATTGTTCACTGCTCTTTGCTACATCAAGATAGCTTTTAGTGGAGGTTGACGGCTTCTGTGCTTGAGATGCTTCTTCAGTATATCCAAGACCTGTCTTTATCTGAGGAGAACACTGCACTTTGATAATTTCATCTAAATTTTTTGATCCTTTAGCAAATCTAAGATTGAGAGCTTTTGTTTTCTCAATATCTTTCCTTAGACCCACAATTTCACATTCTAGTTTTTCATTGTGTTTTTCTCTTTCAACAAGTTGGA
>APFE030596987.1:0-16609 GCA_000404065.3 Pinus taeda
AGCATTCAAATAGAGTTCAATTATTACAATGTGCATTGCCTTAATACCATGTCCAACGCAGGTACAAGGACAGCGCAAATGTTCCCATGTCAAGCAAAGAGCATAGGTACAGAGAGCATAGGGATGGCAGATAGAAGCAGGTAAACAGTTACTGAATTATATGGGGAGCAGTGGAGCAGACCAAGAGTTACAAGGACATAAAGGCTAAAAAGGGGAGTTGGCTCTGATACCATGTTAGGCCAGGCAGTAACTCCACAAAACAGAAACTGATTCGTACTATTCCATTAGGTAGGTCTTTGTTATATACAATAGGGAGTGACTGTTCAGTTCATCTCCAAATGACTGTTCACATTCCTAATTTAATTATTTACATAAATTCACCCAATCATAAAGATTAGGTGTCAACAGAATCAGTATTCCTTAGCAATTAACACTTTTAAATCTTTTCAGAGCATTAATTAATCTAAAATTATTATTAATGTTTATGCAGTAATAACATTAAATAAAAGAACACAAGAGGCACAAATAGTTTAGGTGGAAAACCCCCTCTGTGCCAAAAAACACCGAATGCTTTTCTAATAAATTCTTTAATCTTTGGCCCCAACTGAAATGAAAGAAATAACTTCCAACAATTCTAGAAAATCATTCCTCTCTAGCTCACACTGGATAGATGCTCCAATGCCTGAGATTCTTCAATAGTCAACTGAACAGATGCCCCAACACCCAATGGCCTACAACTCACCCTAGCACCACCCTAGCACCCTGAAGATTTCAAAGGCTTGAACCTGTTGGTGACTTCATGCATCAGCCTAGAACCACCCTACCACCCTATAGAAGAATAAAAGAAGAATGGACTCTCGTACCAAGGAAAATGGTCCACTTCACAATGATACAGAATGATGTAGAAGAATAAGACACACTAGACCATAACCCCAACTATGACACAACCACCTACTGATGATCCTAGACCTCCCAACACTACCTCTTCAACTCTTGGTATATAGAAAGTTGTACAACTTTTACAGTGATGCTTTTACAATGAATTTGTACAATGATACTTTTACAATGATTGTATGCAATGCTTCCCACTTGAAGACTTCATATTGTGAACTTCCTAATGTTTTTCTGCACCTTGATTGCTGCTCTTTTCATGCTACCCTTTCTCACTCTTCAAAACATTAGATTATGCATTGAGTCTTCTCTTGATGAATATATAATACCTACAAAAAGTATTCAAGGAAATACCCATGACATAATAATAGCAAAACTTACCTCATCCTATAGAGCATATGTCAGTGCTAAACAAAAACAACAAATTAGAATACAAAGAACCTAATGCAATTAAGAAATGAACATGAATATATAACTGTAGCTTACCTTTGTAACATCATTTTTCTCCACCTTACTCTTTGTTGCCCTAGAAAGCCTGGTCCTTTGCACCCCTTGACAACACTTAATCAAGCTTCTCTCACCTTCTAGGAGAACGATATTTAATCTGATATATTTATATAATTTCAGATCCCCAATATGTGATCTTCGACCCTATAGTATCCCTTTGAGCGTTCTTTCTAATGCCACAAGTATGACCTGATTTGGACTCTTCAAGGCAAAGTTATGCCCAATCTCTCACAATGACCTAACTATGGACTAGTTCAATAGAGTGAACTTGTATGGCGTGCCACGTGTCACAGTTTCCTCCTTTGGCTCTAAAATTGATATACAAACAACTACATTCTATGCACTATCTGTCACATTTAACAACATTCCAATCATCTTCTCAGAGGGAGAGTTATGACGATTTTCCCAAGGTCACTTCTTTGAGATGAAATTAAGGAGCCTGTAAAAGCTCTAACTTCCACAGATCATATCTCCTACCATATAGTGAACCAATATCTACAATTTTTTCATGACGTTCATCAGGATTTCAAATCAAATGGGTTTTCATTTCAGAATCTAAGACTTCGCAGAAATGAAGTTATAGCAAAAATGTCATGATCACTTCATTTGGAGGATATATGAGATTTCCTTTTATAGAGTTGAGAGGGGCTTCTATAGATAATGTTTGAGGGATTTTAAGAGCTTAAAAAATTATCAATTAATGACTATTCAATGAAAAAACCAATTATGAGTTCCATGCCACAACCCCATAGGGTTTTAGCCCACTAACTAAGGTTACTAACTTCAAACATGAATATCTCTCAAACCATGAAGAATTACTTGGTGTGCCATATATCAATGGAAACATCTCGACGAGTAGAATCTATGTAGAATATCCTTGAATAAAAATAGAGTAATTTTTCAAGTCAAAATTCCCTTGAAAAATCAAGGTATCCCTTGGTGCTGCTTGGGTTGACATCAATGAAAACCTCAGATCATATTTAGATCAACAATCTCCCTCTTTGGCATTGATGGAAACACAAGTATACCCCCTGCGATGAGGGCACCTCTTCCTACTGCCTTCTCTCCCCCTTTGACATTAATGGAAAAGGGTAACTCCCCCTGACACACAACCATCCTATGGACCTATACACACTTGCACTCACCTTTTATTTTCTGAATAAGGAAAATATAATGAGAACTTGGGAGAATCCAAAGATTTAGGTGAAGATATTTAAATGCTTAATGAGGTAAAGGTATAGTGAAGATATCAATAGTTTTTTCTTTTATACAAACATATTCAAGTTTGATATTCTTTTCAGCGACTTTTTCTATAACAAAATGATATTTTATCAGAATGTGTTTTGTTTCTGAATGCCTGACAGGATTCTTGGAGATGCTAATGGCACTGGTGTTATCATAGAAGATGGGAATAAGCTCACTGAATTATTCTTGAAGATCTTGCAAAGTTTGTTTCATCCAAAGGACTTGAGTACAACAAGCTTCCACTACAATGTATTCTGCTTCCACTCTAGATAACGAGATTAAGGTTTTTTTTTTTCTCAACCATAATACGATACAACCACCTAGATATAATGCTACTCCACTAGTACTCTTACGATCATCAATGCTTCGTACCCAATCTACATTTACAAAAGGCTTGAATAATGAGATTGTTTCCCTTGGGATACCACGAGCCATATTCTATTGTGCCCTTAAGATATCGAAGAATTATTTTGATGGCAATAATATGATATTCTTTTTGTGCCACTTTGAATATTGCTACTTGTCCAACTGCCTGCATTGCATCAGGCTGAGAGGCTATCACATATAGGAGACTACCAATCATGGATCTATACAATCTTTGCTCGACATCCTTTGATTAATCTTATAAGCTTAACTTACAACCTATTATCATGGGGTTAAGGACTAGCTTGCGATCTTCCATCTAGATTTTTGAGCATTTACTTGATGTACTTGGTTTGATATATGAATATTCCTTTATCTTGCTGAGAAATATGAAACCCCAAAAAGTATGACAGCTTTCCAAGCATAGACATTTCAATCTCACTTTGCATTTTTATGGCACGAGAAACATCCTGATAGCTTCCATTCTGGCAACGGGACAAAATGTTTCTTCAAAATCGATTCCTTCAACCTCTGCATATCCTTTTCAGACTAATCTTGCCTTGTTCCTGGTAACCTATTATTTCAATTGTTTTTCTCCCCCTGAACATGTAATGAAACTGCCATATTGTTCAAACTACTTGCCTTTCAATCATAGACTTGTATCATATACTATTGCATGGACTCCTCATCTTCAAATTTCTAGGAGTCGATAAGCTGAATTGTTCAAAATAATGTGTCATTTAATGAATCGTCTTGACTCGAGTCATTAATCGAAGCAACTATTGATTCCTCACAATTTCTTACAAATCGTGAAAGCATAATTGTTGGGATGTTATTTCTTTGCTTTTCTTGGTCATCATATACTTGTTCATCCTATACCTGTTTTCCTTTCCAAACCTTCTTATTCTCGTTGTCAAGCTTTTCATTCATAGTTGATTCCATCTTGTAGCTATAGTTACGAACTATGTGTCCATAGTTATGACATTTGTAACATTCGATGTTATTCATAGAATATTTTGTTTGTTGTTTATCTTCTGATCTTGCAAATTTTCTTCTAGGGTTTTACCGATAATAGCTGTACCTGTTTGGAAATTCACAATCCCTAGCCATATGTTCAAAATTGTTACATTTGTAACATTCGTCATCATCTCTCAAATGATAAAATTTGTGGATATTATGTTGAGTTCTAGAATATCCATTTTTGAGAGATCTCCTGGAATTATATTCATTCCAAACATACATGCGACATTATGAAGCTCTATGTCCAATTTTTCCACATCAATAACAATAGCCATGAAAAATATGTTGGTACCTAGATGAAAACCTTCATCAAGGAATTGTCTTCTAAGCTTGTTCTTGCGAATCTTGTCCAATGATGTCTACATGCCTATCAGATCTCATAGGTTCATTGCATTTTGTTGTAGAAGGTCCTACTTCTTCTTCTTTGTAACCAAGGCTAGTTTTTTCATTGTAAGATCGTTGATTGTTGATGAGTTATCCCAATTCCCTTGAGCTATTGGCATAGTTTTGGACAATGTTTCCCTTCTTCACTTCCTTATGCAGCGAGACTACTTCGGTTTCTAATGCTTCCCTTACTCAGTTGCTTTCTTCCAATTTCTTTTGAAGTGACTCTTCAATACATTTGTGTTCTTCAACTTCAATTTTGAGACCTTGAACTTGTTCTTCAAGAGTATTTGAATGGATCTTCTCAGCCTTGAGCTCTTTTATAAGCTTGATTGCCTCCTTATAAAATTATTCTATGGTCAATCCTTCTTCTTTGTTGTTTGATACCTCTTGTTTATTCTGCTTAGCCATAAACAATACTCTCTCATTACCTTCTTCTTCACTATCACTGTCTTCATCGGATGATGAGCTATCTTCTTTAGAGAGAATGTTACTTTTGAATCATTTATTCTTGCCTTGCTTGTTGAATTTCTTAAAGCCTTTCTTTCCTTTTGAGTTTCCATCAGCGTTGTTCAGACATTTTGCTGTGAAATGCCTAACCTCACCACAACCAAAACATATCAATGGAAGTTTACCTTTGAATTATCCCTTATCAATTTTTAGCTTTCTCGTAAAGTAAGCATATTCTCCATCTAAAAACCTTCTTCATCATCTTCCTTTCCTACACACTTGCAGGTGCAGGTCATTTCCTTTGAAGGTTGTTTGTTCTTATTGGTTTTCTTAGATGCAGCGAATGTAGTTTCTAGATGCGAAGTACCCTCTTCTTCACCAAGTCTCATTTCATATGCTATGAGAACTCCATGTAATTCCTCTCCATATTTGCACTACATTCTAAGACCAATACCTTTGGGTTGAATCTTCCTAGTAACATTATAAGAATCTTTCGTATAATAGTTTTTTCATGAACAAGCTCTCCCATTCCTTCTAGAGTGTTGGTTATTTCATCAACGTGTTGTAAGTATGCAATAATGTTGTCATATTCTTTCATTATGAGTCGATCAAATTTTTCTCTATAGATTTGAAGTTTTGCTTCTTTGACATTTGAGTCACCTGCCTATATATTCTCAATCTTGCCTCATACATTTTTGGTGGTTTTACAACCCAACACCTTATGATAAGCGGATATAATAACTGCACTAATAATAATATTCTTTTCATTTGCGTCATTTACCAAATTATTCTTACCTTGTTCATTTGTGGGTTGTGTAAGGCCATTTTGAACAGTGTCCCATACTTCATAACATTGCACTAAGAGATAGACCTCCATTCTTCCTTTCCAGAGTGCATAATTATTTTCATTAAATAGAGGTACACCATTCTTGGTCTGCTCCATGATCTCCTTCTAATTGTTAAACTAGTATTGAAGGAACCAAGCTCTAATACCAATTGTTGGAAAATACTTGGGGGCGGTGGGGTGAATCAGTATTCCTTAGCATTTAGCACTTTTAAATCTTTTCAGAGAAATAGTTAATATCAATTATTATTAACATTTATGCAGTAATAATTGTAAATAAAATAACACAGGAGGCACAAAGATTTTAGGTGGAAAACCCCCTCTGGGTCAAAAACCACCAAATGCTTTTCTAATAAATTATTTAATCTTCAGCCCCAACTGAAATGGAAGCAACAACTTCCTAGAATTCTATAAAAGCATTCTTCTCTAGCTCCCACTGGATGGATGATCTAACGCCCGAGATTATTTAGTAGTCAATTGAACAGATGCCCCAACACCCAATGACTTACAACTCACCCTACCACCACCCTACCACCCTAAAGTTTTCATAGGCTTGAACCTATTGGTGACTTCATGCACTAAGCTAGCACTACCCTACCACCCTAGAGAATAATAAAAGAAGAATGGACTCCTGTACCAGCGAAAATGGTCCACTTTACAATGATATAGAATGATGTAGAAGAAGAAGACACACTAGACCATAACCCCACCTATGACATAACCACCTAATGATGATCCTAGAACTCCCAACACTGCCTCTTCAACTCTTGGTAGATAGACACTTGCACAACTTTTAAAATGATGCTTTTACAATGAATATATACAATGATGCTTTTACAATGATTGTATGCAGTGCTTCCCACTTGAAGACTTCATATGGCGAACTTCTTGCTGCTATTCTGCACCTTGACTACTACTCTTTTCATGCTACTCCTTCTCACTCTTAAGAACATTAGATTATTCATTGAGTGTTCTCTTGATGAATATATAATACCTGCAAAAATTCTTCAAGGAAATACCAATGACATGATAATAGAAAAACTTACCTCATCCTGCAAAGCATATGTTGGTGCTAAACAAAAAAAACAAATTAGAACACAAAGAACGTAATGCAATTAAGAAATGAACATGCATATACAGAAGATATTTACCTGTAGCTTACCTCTACTGCACCATTTTGTTGCACCTTGCTCTTTGCTTCCCTATAAAGTCTAGTCCATTGCACCCCTTGATGGCATTTGATCAAGTTTTTCTCGCCTTCTGGGAGCATGATATTTAATGTGATGTATCTTTGTGATTTTAGATCCCCAATATCGGGAGGTGTGTCAAGCCTCCTGCCATTTAGGCATAGAGGACGTCACCCAACCACCATTATGGGATCTTCCTTTATCAGTGCAACTTTTCTTGAGACCCCACCCCATCAAAGCACATATTTTACAACCCCACAAGGGTCCCCACATAGTACCTCTTTGGGGATCCCAAATACCAGTTCTCCAGAAAGTCCACGAGACACCCACCAAGGCAGTTCTCCTGAAACTTCCCCATAGAGGACCCCTTTACATATAGCTATCCAAAATCATTTCAAATGGCAAGCAACTCACAAATCCCATTTTTAGCTTCTTTATCCATGCTGGATTTGAGTAAGCTAACCAATGAACCGATTATGCATGACCAAAATTGGTTATCCATGCCCACCAAGCTCCCTTCTGACATTCCAAAATTCAAAGGGAAATAGGGAGAAGAACCGGAAAACCATGTCATGAATTTTCACCTATGGTGTTCATCTAATACGATCACAGATGATACTATTCAATTACGACTATTTCAACTCACCCTTACTTGGCCAGCAGTGAAATGGTACATTGACCAACCTTATGCATCACATGGAAACTTTAGCTCCTAGCTACAACATTCCTCACATTCTTGTAGCTCTCAGTTCATCATGAATCAGGCTTGGAATTCCTCACCGACTTCAAACAAACACCTTCAACACACATATCAAATCATGTCCATGAATGGTGGAAATACCGTAGGTTGTGTAAAGCAACATTTGGAGACAAATTCCTCCTCGACTTATTTTTGAGATCCCTCACATCAAAAATTTCAAAAGATGTGGAAACTTCATCCTGGCATAACATGAAAGAAGCCACCAACAAATATTACCAATTAGAGCTTATATACACCTAGCCTAGATATATCTATCATGTGCTTCCAGCCGCGCCACGCCTACTATTAGTGTGAAAATTCTTGGAAGGTGTACCAAAAATAATTTACTTAAGTCAGTAGGTGACAAGTGACCCTAGCAACAAGTTAATGGCTGCTAGCAATTTAGATCTACAATAAAAACAGAAAACCTACAATAAAAGAAGATATAATCCAAAACAGAAAGAAGTAATATAAAGTATCCAATATAATAACCCAACTGGAAAGACTATTTTAGATGAATAAATCTTTTTTTGATAACACCTAGTCAAGGAGATCTACATATTGGTTTGTAAGTCCCCCTCTGTGGGATGAGTCCTTTGATATCCTTGATGGTTCAGAAACTGATTCTCTCTCTCAATATGTGAAAAACCGAAACAAAAGTGAAGTACTAAAAATGGAAGCTCAAGAAAATGACAATAATGTTGATGATGATTATGATCATGGTGAAGAATGAATGAAAACCCCTCCTTTTTATAGAAAAGTATGGAGTTACTCTCAAAATTGGAGAATAATAAAATATTATTAGCCAAATTCAAATATAACTACTTGGAATGATTTATTCTATTTATTGGAGAAGGGAAATGTATTTTAAAATGGTTAACTACCTCTATTTAGAAATACTTAACAAATAAAATGATTTATTAATTATTTCGCAAGAAATAAGAAAGTTGTCAAATCAAAACAATTATTCAATAGTTATTTAATAATTATTCTAATAATAGAAATAAGGAAATTTATATAAATAGTGGTTCATTTAAATATTCCTAAGGTATTTAGTCAAATGTGACAAATACTAGTTATTAAATAGCGATTTAATAATCGTTCCTCGGGAAAAATAAATAAATAATAATCTATCTAATTATTGTCATGGGTTTTTTTATTTAAATCAGAAAATAATTTAATAAAAGTTGTTTACTAAATTATTTTCAGTAGTGAAAGTTATTTTACTATGGTAAAAATTAAAGCTACATGGTGTATTTCAATCCACCTAGTTAGAAATGGCTAGGTGATCATTTTTTGGTGATAACACCTATAGACTTATAAAGAGACAACAAGCAGATCCAATGTGGCTAATGGATTGATAGGGTCCATAACCCAAAACCAACCCAGCAACACCTAGCAGTACCATGTATACTCGTTGAGTAGCCAATGATTTAATGATATGAAAAATGAAACTCCACTCCAACATATAGGATGCTACCCCAATCAACCCACGTCGAGACAAAATACAGTTAGTAGGGTTAACCAATATCAGTCCCTACATGGAGGCTCATACCCTCCCCTATAGGGAAACCAATACTCCTCTAGGAATATAGACGTAATGTCCTCTTCCCAGAATCCATATTCAAATTAGGGACAAGGAAATCAATATTCTACTTTCCCCGCACAACAACAGAATAACCCACCAGTGAAAAATAAAACAAGGGTTAATCTAGTGCAACAATCTCTCGCTCAATACAAAGAAGCATAGGAGCATTTAAACTCAACTAACCCTTCTAATGTTTCTAAGAAAAAACCAAAGGGATAACCTGAACAGGGGAGCAACAATGAGTGGCCACCCCCATGGGGAGCAGCAAGGGATAACCCTAACCAGAACCAAAACAAGGGACTGACCAATAACAACCCATGGAGGACAAACAAGAACATGAGTTTATGAACTAACCATTCTTATGCCATATACAGGGAATATGGTCATTATACACATCATTGTACTCAACTCCCTAAGTTGAAAAGGGTATAGGACAATAGGGGGCAAGGAAGAAGATAGACTTCAGTATTGTAGGATCCTTTCCCCCATTAGGGAGTGGTTAAATCTCAGCAACAACCATCCCATCCACAGCCCTTTTAAGGGAAACCCCATAATAATTCTAATCATGACAAGAGAAGACATTCTCCTACAAACGCAAACTAGAAGTTTTGAAGCACCCCCGTGACCCAACCCATCCACCTTGACCACGGCAACAACTATAGCATCGTTGACCATCCCTTGACTTCCTATAGAACCCATGACAAACATGGTTAAGGGACTTTTATTATGAGCATGACATAACTCAAAAGTTTCACATAGCTACAACATATTCGACAACTTAGAAAAATCTCCCTCGGCTATGTCAGCGTTAGAGGTCCTACAAACATGCCCAACCCAACGGAAAGCCCTACTTTATGCTCTAGGTGACCTAGCTGATTGTCTCTTAATGGTCTTAGACTTGGATAAATATACCCCATGACTACCATCACCTATTGCTTTTCAAATCCCACTCTCAATCCATAATATCACCATCCACCGTTGCATTGTCGATGAAGTGGAATCCACATGTATAATGTCCAAATATGTTTGGAGGAAACTGGGATCCGCCAAAGTCAAACCTTATGACATCACTCTTTGAGCATACGATGGGTGCCCTTCACCTCCCGTACGCCTATATCAAGGCATTCCAGTACAACTCGCTGGAAAAACCATGCTAATAGATCTTGAAGTATTGGATGCACAGTTCGATTACCATATCGTGTTGGGCCGAAGTTACATGTATGAAATGTCAGTGGATGCCTTGTTTGTATTCAGGGTAAGGATGTTACCGATGATGAAAGAATAATTATAATATATCAACTCACATATTATGACAATAAGACATTACCTGCACTGGATGGTATGGTACCTTTCATCTCATCTTGTCCTGAATGGATCACCACTTACACTAAATTTAGCCCAGGCCAATTTAATCCATCAACACTCCTAGGGACATTCCCAGGAGACCCCTCTCTGATAGAGTAAATTTCTCCAACCAAAGGAGAATTGATGTGCATGATGATTTCATCAGATACCCCTAAGATCAAGAACCAGTTTCAGATACCAACAATAATGTTGCTACTGATCCTACTTTCTTACCATATTCCATCACTCAAATACCCTTCTTATTCCTCCCTACTTGGTTTTGTCTCACACCAAGTCATTGCAACACTATCATTTCTCAATATGGATCTAGTGATACCATTCAAGCCATGTCAGCAAGCTCAGGTATCACTGTAACAAGTTTCAATCCTATTCCTCCTCAAGAGAGCACACTGCAACAAGAAGTTCCTACACTGACACCAATCGGTTCCAGAAAAGGGATAACTAAAAAGGCAAGAGGGTGGAAGCTTAAAACACTCCCTCCTATAGGATTCTCAACCCTGTGCTTTGTGTAAAATAGTTGAGCACCCACTAATATGTGCCCTGAGTTAGACAAGCTCAAAGTTATTTTGCATGTCCCAAAAGTGTGAGTGAACCTTCCTCCCCCTGCTACAGAAAATAACACACTTGCATGATATAAGGCATTGCACACCAACCATGCATGCACCATATGAGCGGAATACAGGCAATACACTCTTCATTTTCCCAAAATCCCTTTATATCTAGTTGTGTTAGTTTCACTCACACAAACCAATACCCCATTACTCCTAGCAGAGGATATGTCTAATACCATTTTTTACGTCAAGAGGGAAGAATCTTATTTCTCTTGTCCCTCTTCTAGTCTCTCAACCACCCACCATGATCGTAGGAAACCTAGATCAATGATACCCCTACATACACCCATGTGCACTTTATGTGACGAACTAGATCATTTGACCAACCAATGTCCCAAGTTAAGAGAATTCAACCAATTGTATCCAATCACCCATGCTTCCCAAAGCATAAGGCTAAGGCACAAACTTCACACTTGCCAGATTTCTACAGGAAATCATCATGTATGACACTTCCCCCATCTTTCTCAATTTCACTCTATGCTAGAATTCATGTGGTGATTCGTCACTGAGAATTATGATTTAGTCGAATCAGATACCAAACCATTGGATCACACCACACCATAAGGGAATGAAGCATTTAGGCCCATATTATGTGTGTTTGAGGGAAAAGGTTTGCCAGTAGTTCAAGAAGGCCCCCATCATTACATCTCCTCTCACCATCATTAGTCTAGATCAACAAAAAAATGATCTAAGGCCACTTGGTAAAAATGATCACCCCTCACATGTGCCCTATGCGATAAACCCAACCATTTGGTAAACTAGTGCAACAAATTGGGTAATTTTAATGACATTTTTCGCTTAGTGGTCCAAATTCCAAAAATCCATCTCTCTAATCAAGAGAAAATCGCATGTTGTTATTATCACATCTGCTCTCAATCACATCACATGAGGAATTGTTAGTACATTCCACGTTTTTTTGTAGTGAGAGAAGCATTGAGGCAAACCCACACTAGGAAGTCACTTCATGCCAATACTAAGATCTAGAGTTGGCAACCTGCTACACAATATTTTGTCTCACATCCTGCACTTCCATGTGTCATACCTTAGAGTGCCAAAAACTTGACAACTATGAAGTGTACCCATCTTGATATGCAGTCCAAAACCTCCCTAAAGAGCTAATCAAAAGTTACCTTGAGCTTTTCCTGAGAAAAATGATCTTAAAACCCTAATTTCTAAGTCAACGCAATTGTGATACTACCCTCTCATTCTGATGGTAGGTTTCACCATATGAGCCTCGTGCTGCCAACATGGATTTTTCCTGGATACTCACGTTGATCCCTAAAAGTTAATTTTTCCCAAAGAGGAGGAGACACTTCATGATCTAGAGGCTTCTAAAACAGCAAGCTGGATGATGTTCGTTATCGATGTGGTTGAATTCTCCCAATATTACCCTTTGATATTATCCCTATGAGCTTCCTCCGTGAGATTAGGACCTTCCCCTATCTTTGGTGAGATCCTAACTCCCTCTACCTACCTATATATTCATTCCCCTCCATTCTGAAATGGTTTTTCTTTGATTATTTGCACCCTTTTGTTGAGATAGTGCCTACATGCTACTCACTTTAGCTTGGAGAAGGAGTGTTTTGAGAGCTTGAGCTTGGACTTGGACATTCACTAAAGGAGGGCTACTAATGTTGTAGTGTTTTCTTATCAATGATGTACAAAAGAACCCACTTAATATTGTGGATGACAAAAAATCTCAACAATGTAAATGGCTGCTAAACATTATAGATCTGTAGCTACTGATAAAAACAAAACCTGCCAAAATTAGGATCTATGCTATGATCATAGTTAAATAGAGAAAGAAAGAGTAATAACCCTAATTATCCAATGGAAACCAGATATGTAAATAATAATTTTATAATAACACCTATGAAGAGAACAGATAAATGTTACCAGCCCCCCTCTATGGAATGGGTTCTTGGCTATCCTCAAATATCTTCAGCTTTTGTAAAGTCTCTCTCCTCTATAATGTATAAACGAACAAAAATATGGTGTGCGAAAATGAAAATAATTAGAGTTACAACAGTGGGTGCAACAATAATGAAAATAATCAAAAGTGAATAATGAACGGAAACCCTTCTATTTATAACAAAATATCGAGTTATCCTCGAATAATGAACAATAATAAAATATTATTGATCTCATTCATGGAATAACCACCTTGAATATTATATTATATTCTTTTAGGAGGGAAAAAGTATTCAAAATTTTGTTTGAAATAATAAATAAATAAATGATTTATTTATCATATCAATGAATTAATTAAGGAACAATATAAACAAATAAGGATTTATTAAATTATTCCTCAGGGATTTAGTCAAATTTAATGAAGAATAATAATTAATTAGTGATTAATTAATTATTCTTAGAGAAATATAAGATAAATAATGATTTATCTACTTATTTTTCATGATTGGGTCAAATTTGACAAGGAATAATAATAAAACGGTGTTTAAATTAATTATTCCTTGAAGAAAATCAAATAATTAGTGATTTATTTAATCATTCTTCATGGGTTTAACTATAAATTACTTAATAAAGGTGGTTTATTAAGTATTTTCTCACAGTGAAAGCAATTTTACTAGGGTAAAATTGGCTTTACATGGTATACTTCGATCCATCTAGTAAGTTAGGCTAGATGATCAATTTTTTGGTGATAAAAACTAACATCAAGGCCTGGGTTGTATGCTTCCTCTTCTATTTATTAATATATACAACTGTTGGTTCACTTTCCATAAATGCTTGTGTGAATGCTTCATTTATCTTAATTCTCCTTGATATATTAAGTAGATTACATTTGATTATGCTTGTTGCACTTATATGCTTTGTTGAGTCTTTGGCCTCTTGTGTAGGATTTCAAACTCTATGAGCAACAAGGACTGACCTTAAGGAGCAAGTGATCAAGATCTTCAACAAAGGAGTGCATTATAGCATTAGATCTAGGCAAGTCTCCTTCCTCTTCTCTTATTTCATTTGTAGTCTAGGAAAGTGTCGTGTAGATTGTCTCATTTGTTGCTAGACCCACTCATTGGGCAAGAGGGATTGTATCTGCCCATAGAGAGGATTTACCTACTCAAAAAAATGGCAACTCCATTGAGGAATCCATAATCGTTTCATCCATTTATTCGATCTGATCATCTAATGACTTTTACCAGTTGTCGATTTCTCAGCTTGTGTGCATCACTGTAGGTTTATAGAGTCACTCGTTTTTTCTTGAGAGTGTTGAGTATGTTCTGATTTTTGAAAATTTTTGTTTCTTCCTTATTTTCCTCGTCTAGTTCATTTTCTATTTTTATAGAAGCACTGCTAATGTGGATTTTGAATTAATAGTCATGCTTCTTTTCATTTTAGCACCACTTTTCCTTTCACAAACACGCTGATCCTAGAGGGTAGAAAAAAGTTAGGGTTTCTTCTCATTTTCTATCTGTCTCAACCTTTATGAGTGCTTTTCCAGTGTGATCTCATTGTGTTGGCCTTGATATTTTTCCTTTAATGGTTACAATTGTCTCTTTGCTTCTGTTGATGTGTGATTGAAGTTGGATTGTCTTCTAGGAATTCTAGGTCTAGGTCACCCTTCACTCATCACTTGGCTTGTCTTTGTGAGATCAATTTCCTCCATTTAGGAGTTTTACTGTGGCCATGATATCATTTTCAGGTTGCTTTTGCTCCATTGTCAGACGTAGATCAAAATTACTTGCTTTGGTGAAACTGAAAGTATATGCTTGTTTTGATTTCATTGTTTTGAAAAGAAAAGTGAAAGGATATGTTCATTTAAGTATTTTTGAAACTATTTTTGTTTTATTTGAACCAAAGTGAATGAGATTTTCATTTTATTTGTTTTGAGATCCATTTTTCCTTTACTTATACATTAGTTTGCATTTTCAATACAAGTGAAAGAAAAAGAACAAAAATATTAGTGCATCTTAGTGAATGAATGTGATTTTATTTCTCATAAGGTTGCATTTTGGCATTACATTCATTAGTGAAAGTGAAAGAGTAGTTTTCATTAGTTACATCTTGCATTTGAAAATTTAGGGAGATATGTTTTTATGCATTTTGCTTGATTTATGCATTGTTTGGTTATTATCTCTCTTCACTCATTAGTTTAGATTTCATCGAATGAAAATATTTCATTTTTTCTCATTTAGTTGCATCATATGAATTCAGGTGACATTGTTGAGCCCTAAAATTGAAACCTACTTCAAGATCAACTTAAATTTGATCTCAGTTGACCTAATGAGCATTTGTAACCTAACGCAAATATCTAGAGGTCTATGCTAGAGATGTGTTTTGGCATATTTAAACCTAACAAATGTCATTAACTTCCTGGATTGTTTCCCATGGGTGAAATCCCATTCCAGTGGGGAAGTATATCAAAGTTTCTCTAGTACTTTCAGTTATACAGCAGGTAGTTCAGTATGGAAAGTATATTGGAATGCTCTCACTGAATGGTTATGCAATAGACAAAGATAACATGGACTTGTGCTCCCCATATCATCGAGAATATACTAGGAGACCCCAATAGGCTACTATCTTTTTGCCATAGGTAACCAAGTCTGCCACCTTGTAAACATGATACACCAAACACAACATTCGGGAAGATTGGTCATTGTACGTCAAGTCCTTGGTTTCAGCTAAGGTGTACATAGCAGTTCAGGGATACTTGGTAAACCCTCTTACCTAGTATAACCCCATTTTATTTATTTGTTGTTTTGAGTTATAAAATTAATTGCCAAAGAGAATATGCCTAACCCACGTAGTTGCTTCTTGACCTGATATTGAGTAATTCCACGTAAATTTTAATTTTAAAGCCCTCAACGAAATCATCTCGTCTCATTTTTATTTTGAAAGAAAGTCAACATGGCTAAACCATTCTGTTCACCTCACCATTCCCCTTCATCGTTTGATACTAAAGGGTCATCACAAGGAGTTCATCCTTTTTGGGATGGGGTCCCCTGGGTCAGTTTTGGGGTTAAAACTCCATGTTTTGATGTAAATTTTGGTAAAAGACATAAATTCTCTGTGATTTTTGGATGCAGAGCACATAGATAGTGTTGGATAGGTAAATCCCCTCTACGGATAGAGGCGATCCCTACTAGCCCAATAGGGGTCTAGCAACAATCAAACAATGCTACACCGCAGGTTCCTAGTTGTAATTAACAAGTGGGTGGGAATAACCTACTTGGATTCCAACGCTTGTTTGTCGAAGAGATACTCCTATCGCTCCTTCACTCCAGCCGATCACAATTCTCCGCTATCCTCGCGGACGAACACCTGCACAAGCGAAAGAGAGCAAACAAAAGCGTAAAATCTACTAACAACAACTATGTATCTGTCAGGAAGGATACAATTTACATCAATCATTCATTGGACAAATGGAAATGGAACCATAAGAGTAGTCATCTATCTTTA
>APFE030596987.1:21508-64316 GCA_000404065.3 Pinus taeda
TGGAAATGAAAAAGTTTTATTGATGTGATAATACTGATTCCCCCCCCCCCCCTCTCAGTATTATTTCCAACAAATGGTTGATGGTTTAATTGTACCTTGAAATGAAAATGAAATGAAATGATATTTTGATGTCCACAAGACTAAGAATAGTCTATGGGACCATTAGTTCCCTACTTTTCACCTTTTTAAATTCAATCATTTTCTTATTCAAATTGATGATGATTTGGCCCAACCTTCCAACAATACTCTCGCTAAAAAGACAATGCCAAGAAACTGATGCTAACATATTCCCATAACTTTCTTTGATGTCTTTGAATGCATCACATTCCAAAATGAAATGTTTTCTGATTCCAGTACCCCAAATGTGCAAAATGTACACAATCGTTCTTCCCTAGCTTTTTTAGGCCTTTTCCGTTGTCATGTTTCACACTGAAGTTGATGCGAGTTGGTTCTTAATTGAGAAATAAGAACATTTTCCCTCCACAAGATGCTAGATCCAATAAACTCTTTTTTTTGTAGATCACACGTAGGGTTGAATTCCTCAATGTAGAACTTATTCTTTCTACCCAACTCTTTTCCCTATACCCATTTACGGAACTTCTCCATAATAAACTTCTTTAGCTCCCTTCTATTTGTGGGACAAACATTGAGGTAGATATTCCATTTTTGCATCCATGTGTAGTTTTGTTTCATCCATTTTTTATTTCTTTCACTCATGCCTTCATTGAAGATAGTATTAGGCCATCTACCTACTCCCATTTGGTCAATTATTTTTAGATATCTTATGAGCTGCACCATAGAAATTGCTTCAATGGGAGCTTCTCTTGTTTCACTCAACATTATATCATAAGGTATCAAAATTTTTATTTTGAACTTGCTCATGATCAAGCATTTTTGGATTTTCTCAATTTTTTTCATTTTGAGATAGGGGTGCTTCTAACCCACAAGTCACACCTATATAGCATCACTGGACAAACTAGGAGTCCAAAAAGCACTTTAATCATTTTCCAATCCCATAACTTTGCTTCTCTACATCTGTTTTGGAGAGCATATAGTGTTTTCCATCCTCCCCAAATTCTCTTCTTTCTGCAGTCCTTCCAATTAAGTTTGTTGTTGAAATCAATCCTGAGGTACTTGTACTCATTTACTTCTTCAATATTGTTTCCTTCGCAGAAGAAAGTATGTTGGATCTGCTTCCTTTTATTAGAGAAAATCATTATTTTTGTCTTTCTAGTATTGACTTGCATCCCCATTTCTCTACAAAAATGCTCAAGGGCATATAGTGCATCTACAGTCCATGGCCCGATTTAAAAATCAACAAAAGATCATCAGCATATAAAATAAGCTTTATCATAAACTCCCCCAACCGAACACCATCTCCACCTTGTAGATTTAATCACTCTTCCATTTTATCAATATATAAACCAAAAAGAGTAGGGGATAGAGGACAACCTTTCTTGACTCCAATGTCACTTCTAAAGCTTTCTGAAATACCTACTAAGGTTCTAATTTTGACTTTCACCTCTTCATAAAGTCTATGGACAACGGCTCTATAATGAAAAGGAATCTCAGGTTCTTCCATTCTGTGCCACAACTTATCTCTAGGGACTGTGTCAAATGCCTTTTTGAAGTCAACAAAGTAGCATAATACTTCTTCTTTTTCCTCCCAAACCTTTTCAAAAATGTGTCTCAACGTGATACCATGATCCACTGTAGAATGCTTTAGCCTAAAATCCTCTTGTCCTCTTTCCCTCTTTTATTTTACTTCTACCCACTTATTGATTATATTTTCTACCATGTTCCTAAAAAGATTTGCAAAAAAAGGATTGATCATAATGGTTCTATAATTGGAAGGATTATTAATGTCTCCACATTTAAAAATGGGTATTTCTAGGCTAGTTGTCCAGTCTCTTGGGAATCCTTGTTGAATGATTTTGTTGAATATTTCCATGATGTGCGGTGCAAGTGTATTCATTCCCCATTTTAGATACTCTGCTTGAAGTTCAACCAAGTCCTTTGCCTTTCCTGTTTTCATCTTCTTTATTCCCATCTCCACCTCATGTAACGTGAAGAGCTTTGTAGTTGTGTTGATCCTTGGGGGAGGCTTTGCCTCTGATTCTTTCTCATAGAGTTGTCTTGCATATTCAAACCATTGATTCCTCTGTAATATTACTTTGATTTACTTCTTCCTTGGTTGAAGTTTCTGCCAGAAAAGCTTGGGGTTATTCATGCTTAGATATATTACCTCTTCTCACCTTGTTTGTATGAACTCATATTTTTTACTTTTTAGTATTTTCTTATATAACTTTACATTCATCTTCTCCTTGCTTGCCTTTTTCAAGGTTCTCCTTGCGATTTTTCATTCCTCATCAAACCAAGCATTTACAGCAAAACAATTTGATTCTGATTTCCTATTTTTTTCTCTTTTGCACTTCTCAAATGCATTTTGAATTATATTTGTTAACTTGTGACTGTTGAAGCTTTTGAAACCATTTTTCTCCTTTTGAATTAATCTCTCTAGCATTTTCTTGAAGATAGTGTACTTTTCTTGTGTTAAAGGAATTTTTCCCCTTAATAGTGATTGCCAAGAGCATTGGATTTTCCTCCTATATTGCCTTTCTTCCAACCATGATAACTTTATATAAGTTGGGTTATGGTCTAATTTAAGTCCCAAATATGCTCTTCAATCTTAACTTCATCTATCTTTTCTATCAAGCTTTGTGAACACATCACATAATCAACGACACTTGCCCCATTGTATGTGGTGCAAGTGAAGTTCCCAGACCTTTTCCATCTATCTAGACCATTGCAAATAATTAAGCTGAAAGCACCACATATTGTGAGCAACTCCTCTCTAAAATGATTGCTAACTTTTTCATCTTCTGAACAGCTCACCCATTGGGGGTTCTCCTCTTTAGTGAGAAAAATAGGATTGTGATCTTCTTTGCAACAAAGAATACTAGCTTGATGATTTGTTGTTCTAGCATTTAAATTCCCCACTAAAAGAACTTCTCCCTGCTGAGAGTACACAACAATATCTTGCTTTAAAGTTGCATATGGATCCTTGTTGTCTAGCCCCTTATTTTTATAAGATTTTGAGACTTGAGGGGCAAATAGCACGCTGCAACTCTTATGTGATTTTCATTCTATGATATTTTGAACCATAAATATTCTTTATTTTCATATTCTTTCATTAACTGAATGTGATGACCTTCTTTTTCTTTCACTAAAACTAGTATTCCCCCATATCCTTTGTTGTTTTCTACTACCTTGTTCCAAAGTGCTAACTTCAAATAATCGTCAAACACAAGAGTTTTTCAACCATCTTGTTCATGAGTTTCCGTGAGACAAATTATGTCTCTACCTTCTGTAATAGGCCCTAACCTTGGTCCCCTCCTCCAACAGTAATCTCTACAATTCCAAAAAACTAAACTTAGGTAGACCTGGGTAGGATTTGACTCCTACGAAGTTTGGAATATAAGACTCAAATTTGAGTCTTCACCCCTTTTCATTGGTGATCTTGTTGTTTTAATCCCTATCATCGAATTCTCTATTTTTTCTTTACTTCCATCTTTTTACCATGTTTTTCCTGAGGCCCAAACACTGCAATAACTTCTTTACCATTGTACAACCATACCCTTTTCCCTTCATTTCTTGTTGTCCTAATTTTCTCCACTTCTTCCCTTCTCTCCTCTTGTTGTTTTCTAGTGAAATCTTCATCTAGGAAGAAGTGTGAGCCTTTCAAGAGTTTCTTTTTGTCCAAGAGATGGTGTTTGTCTTGCACGCTTTTTGTTGAAAATTGGCAACAAGAAATTGCTAAAAATAGCAGTTTGGGCATCAGTGCTGGATTGGGCAACAGGGAATGAAAAATGGAAGTGCTAAAAATAGAAGTTATATTTTTAGCACTGCAGTGTGGATTCCTATTTTAGTCAGTCCCTGGACTAGAAATAGGAAGTAAATATCGAATTTGGTCTTACCAGCAGTTTGAATATTAATTAATTAATTCAGGTTGAGTTAATTAGTTAAGGAAAATCAAACTTGAAGTCTTTGTGAGAACATGCAATAATTTCTCCATTGATTGGGGAATGTGTCCTTGATTTTCTCCACTGATTGAGGAATTAATGATGAGTTCTATATTGAGAGGATTAGTTGACTTAGTTTAACTTAGTCAAGTCCAGTTATATTAATTTAACAAGTTGTTAAATTAATGAGATTCAGTTTGTTGATGCTTGCATGCATGTGACAACTGGAATTTTCAAATAAATGAGTATTCACTCATGGATAACTGATGCATGTCAATTCAGATAGAGACCTAGTTGAGATCAGATGAGGGACAGTGTTCTATCAGTTGCTAGGATATTCCTAGTGAATATTCTTTGTGTGAGGAAGGAATATTATTCCTTTTGGTACTACGTAGTTGGACCTGAGGTGACAGCAGGTATGATTTGGGCCAATTCACACATGTTATGTAATTGGACCCCAATAAAAACCGCGCAAGGAAATAGGAGCTTGGAGGACTTGCATAGCCTATATATTTAGGCCTAGGTAGTCCATGAGGTTCATCATTAGAGTACAGAGAGAGCAGGATAGATTTTGAGCTGATTCTTTTTTAATGTTGTTGAGGATTTCCACTTGATTGATAATAGAGAGGGGGTTTTAGGCTGGTGCTTTTCCTAGATAAATTCTTCTATGCTATGTGTGATTGATTCCTTCTTATCAGTTATATGTGTTCATGCTTGATGTTTCTCATGGTTTATTAGCTTCCACAAAGTTTATCGTAGATGTAGATCTAGTATTATGCTTTAGTACATTGCATATATCAGTTTGATCTGCAGGTGAAATTTCTACATGATATTAGTGAGCTAGCTGATTTGTAGAGAAAATTCTACATGGTATCAGAGCACAAGTGATCAAGTAAGAACAATATACAAGAAGGGAGAAGTTGAAGTTTGTGGTTTTTGAATATTGAATTGAGTTCTTATCACATCTATTTCACCGATGGCATTCTATGGTTTAAGACTTGAATATGCCCTTGATGGTAGTTCGAATTATATAGCCTGGAATGATCGCATGGAGGCAGTATTAGAAGATAATGGCCTTAAGGACTTCATTGATCAAGAAGTCCCAAAGTCGACTGATGCTACTCGACTGGCGAAATGGAAGAAGTGTGTGGCTAGAGCAAGGAGAATCCTTCTGGAGGGAGTTCGAGATCACATTGTCTCGAGCCTCCATAGGAAGGAGACACCATTTTCGATGTGGAAAACATTGAGAGATATTTATCAGAATAGAAGTGATCAAAGGAAGCTAGCACTGAAGGACAAACTTCGAAAGATCAAGTGTGAAAAGGATGACACAATCTCTATGTATCTGAACAAGCTCACCTCATGCAGGGGTGAGCTTGGAAGTGTAGGGATCATGATAGCTGATGATGACATGGTGAGTCTTGCACTCCTCGGTCTTCCTAAGAGCTGGCATATCTACCAGGACTCGGTTAATGGAAGAGAGAAACTTCTAGATTGGGAATGACTTTGGTCAGATTTGATGCAGGAGGAGACAAGGAGAAGCACCAGAGATGGTTCTTCATCCATGGACAATGAAGAAAACTGTGCCTTAGTGAGTAAGGTGAAGAAGGGAAGGAGAAGGTTTCTATTTCCGAGTCCAGTTCTTCCCATGGTGGGAAGAAGTTTGACAAATTGAAAGTGTGATGCTTTCATTGTCATGAGGTGGGCCATTTTGCTACAAATTGTCCACAGAGGAAATCCAAGAAGGGATTCGGGGAATGATCTGAAGGTGAGGCAATTGCTTCACATTTCGAGTTTGATTTCACACTCTTTGCATGAATGGGTTCATCCATGGTGGGAAGTGGTTGGTTTCTTGACAGTGGAATTCTTTCCACATGACCGACAACAAGAGTTTGTTCAATACTTTGGAGGAGAAAGATCTCCAGATACTCATAGCGACGGGTAATGATGAAAAGTATAGTGTCTTAGGTGTAGGCATAGTTATTTTTCAGAGGGAGCATGGAGCTCACCTTACCTTGACCGATGTTAAGTATGTACCAAGACTGAAGAGAAACTTGGTGTCAATCACGACGCTGGAAGACAGAGGCTATGATGTCGTCTTCAGTAAGGGAAAGGTTTTCCTTAGACACATCATCACTAGACAAGTGAAGCAGATCGGTTCACAGGTCAAGAACCTATATGATCTTGAGGTTTAAGATGCATGCAAAGCCTTGAGTAGTAAAAAAACTGATGGAGACTTGGTGGTTGCACGAGAGAGTATATTACCTCTCAACATGCAGTGCCAGAAGAAGTCTCAGACGATTGTGGAGGAGCCACGATTGGTGCAGCAACTTCAGGAGGTTGTGGAGAAACCACAACAAGGGAAGATGAGCGGAGATCGAGTAGAGACATCTACTCATGCAGAGACCTCTAGTAGGGGGAAACTTCGAGCCAGGTGGGCTGAGGGATCACATGCAACCATACCTCCAGGTAGGAGGTAGGGTGATGTGGAGTGATCATCCCAAGGATGAGGGGCAGGATCCTTGAGGTACCCAACCTCTTGGATGAGACCTTGCTATGGGAGCCCCGATGTGGAGTAGTAGGAATTGAATGATTGGGTAGAGATAGATGCGGATGGAGTGACAGAGAGAGCTACAGTGCAGGGAATCCCAAGACAACACTGAGCATGTAGGCTGCAACAATGCGAGAGGCATAAGTGAGTTGCACAGTGCAAGGTAGCACAGAGAAGGGTGCAACAGTGTGAGATGCATGGAGATGTTGTAGTAGCGCAGAGGTCAGAAAGGGAGCATGTGTTAGCAGCAGGTAGAGCTTCAGCATCAGAGTATGTTTCTAGCCCAACAGAGAGGTTAGTTGGGAGTTTTTTGTTCCAAGAGTTGCTGGAGCAACCACACTTGGTAGATGTGTTGCATGCAGAACATTCCAGAGGTACATGATTGGGTTCGAGAGGAAGCCTTTCTTGTTGAGATGGAGTGTTGAAAATTGGCAACGAGAAATTGATAAAAATAGAAGTGCTAAAAATACATTGCTAAAAATAGTAGTTTGGGCATCAGTGCTGGATTAGGCAACAGGGAATGAAAAACGAAATTGCTAAAAATAGAAGTTCTATTTTTAGCAGGGCACTATGGATTCCTATTTTAGTTAGTCCCTGGACTAGAAATAGGAAGTAAAATTCAAATTTGGTCTTACCGGCAGTTTGAATATTAATTAATTATTTCAGGTTGAGTTAATTAGTTAAGGAAAATCAAACTTGAAGTCTTTGTGAGAACATGCAATAATTTCTCCACTGATTGGGGAATGTGTCCTTGATTTGCTCCACTGATTGATGAATTAAGGATGAGTTCTATATTGAGAGGATCATTTGACTTAGTTTAACTTAGTAAAGTCCAATTAGAGTAATTTAACAAGTTGTTAAATTAATGAGATTCAATTTGTTGATGCTTGCATGCATGTGACAATTGGTATTTTCAAATAACTAAGTATTCACTCATGGATAACTGATGCATGTCAGTTCAGACAGAGACCCAGTTGAGATTACATGAGGGACAATTTACTATCAGTTGCTAGGATATTCTTAGTGAATATTCCTTGCATGAGGAAGGAATATTATTCCTTCTGGTACTATGTAGTTGGACTTGAGGTGACCGCAGGTATGATTTGGGCCAACTCACACATGTTATGTAATTAGACCCCAATAAAAACTGCACATGGAAATAGGAGCTTGGAGGACTTGTGTAGCCTATATATTTAGGCCTAGGTAGTCCATGAGCTTCATCATTAGAGTATAGAGGGAGCAGGATAGCTTTTGATCTGATCCTTTTTGAATGTTGTTGAGGATGTCCACTTGATTGAAAATACAAAGATGGGGTTTTAGGCTGGTGCTTTTCTTGGATAAATTCTTCTGGGTTATGTGTGATTGATTCCTTCTTATCGGTTATATGTGTTCATGCTTGATGTTGCTCATGGTTGATTAGCTTCCGCAAAGTTTATGGTAGATGTAGATCTAGTATTATGCTTTAGTACATTACATATGTCAGTTTGATCTGTAGGTGAAATTTCTACATGATATCAGTGAGCTAGCTGATTTGTAGAGGAAATTCTACACTTTCCATGGTGATTTTTATGGGTCGAGGTCTCTCTTCGGATATCTTCCCCACCCTCCTTTCTTGGAAAATTTTCCCTTTCCAATGTAGTTTCTCTTTTAGAAAGTCTCTTGTCAAATTGAGAGTACTTTCATTCTTCTGATAATCTCTTAGTCCCCTGATAATAAAGTTTGTGTCCTTGTCCTTTCTTTCCTTGTGTTCTCTTTCTTGTGCTCTACGAGCACTTGCATCTTCTTCTTCTTCGTTTGTCCTTATGTAACCATTAGCGTATTCAACTCTACCTTTGATTTCTTTTGGACCATCTTTCCTATTTCTCTTTTTTTCCTTCTCTTTCGAAAGGTCTGTCTGCTGAGATACTTGTATATCTACCTGAGTTGCTTTAGAAATGATCACATCCTTGTTTGTTGCTATTGATTCCTTCATGGTTTGCACGTTGTCTTCATGCTTTGGCATTCTTGTTTCCCTGTCTCTAGTGACTTTTGTAACATTGTTACATGTTCTTTTAAAATTATATTACCTTCCATTAAACATCGATTTGCAGCTGTGATCTTTGAAATTTTGCAATCTCTTTCTTGTTCTTTGGCTTCCAATGCGATATTGATTTTATGTTATATTAGATATTAATATAACGTTTGTTATATTTCATGTTATATTGGCTTGTCAAACACTTTGATTGAATGCTATATTGATTTTATGTTATATTAAATAATAATATTTGTCTCCTTTTGTTCCCCTGCTTTGGGGTCAAAGCTAGAGATGCCCCTGTTGTTCTGGAGTTTCAAATTAATGTAAATAGGAGGGAAGGATTCGTAGTTCCATCTTTTCACACAAGATAAAACTTCAGATCAGGTGAAAGGGTTGAGTTGGAATTGAATAACGTGCATCCCTATGTTTTCACATATGATCACATATAGACAACACCGAGTGTCTCTCTGATCGGAATTAATATTTCCTCTCTTGATCAAAAACTCTGTGCACGCCCACTCATCTCTGGTTGGCCTATTGGCTGATATCCTATATTCAAGGTAGTGGTTTGGTGTATGGTGAGGAGTGGGTGGTTTTTTTCTCCTTAATGGATTTATGTTTATGTTTAATTTTGTTAATTTTTTGCAATAGTTTTATTATTATTATTATTTCTATTGTTATATATTGTTGAAGTTTTGGGTTATATCAACTACATTTACAAATGTGGTTGTGCTAATTCATAATGATTTAGTTCATTTCTTTTGAAAGTTTATTTCTTTTGAAAGTTCATTTCCTTGAAAATATTATTGTAGAGATAAACTTTAGGATTAATTCTTAGGAATGTGGAATTAAAAAAAAACAAATTTAATTTACTCTCTCACAATTACATAAAAATAATCTTATTTGTATTCACTCAAGTTAAATTTAGTTATTCAATACTTTATAAAAAATTAAAAATTAAAATTAAAAATAGAAATAAATAATATTTTATATTGCTGGAACATAATGAGGAAGATTATTTTGGTCAATGAGGAAACCTCTAATTTGGTTGTTTCCTTGGCTTTAATCACTCCTATTGAAATGTGGGAATCAATCCCTTTCAACAAAGTTATGAGGGTTGGGATCTCATTAACAAGCAACATATAAATTTTGTGAGTCACAATTTTTAAGAATTTGGTGAAATTGTAAATATGTAAATATGAACTCTTAGAATAGGAATAGGAATAGGCATAAAGTAATGACATCTAATGTTTATATGTATTCTTGTTTAATCCCAAATAAATCAACTTCAGAAGTTATCGCACGTGGTTTGACATGGTATCAAAGCCATCCTGATTCCATTCCCACTTTTAGATTTGTCATTTCCCTATCTCTTTCCTAGTTGTAGTGTTCTTTATGGCACTTTTACATCCTAACCTAGCTCTATTGGGGTTTGATTTCCTTACCCTCTCTTATCCCATCCATGATTTAGTCCTCTTGTGACTTGGATTTTTTTTTGTATTAATGCATCTGAATAGGAAAAATTTCCTCCCATTCACATGATCTATCACTCTTGGTAGATTCCCTTCTCTTGTGGAACATAATTGCTTGGTACCACAAACAAGAGATTCCACCAAACTATAGTCTTACTTTTTAGTACATTGAAAATAATTCCACCATATAATAGTCAAAATTCACACTTTCACAATAATATAACTAACTAACAAACAAAAAAACACAAATCATAAAACAACATATATAATTCAAAAACAAATTATACTAAACGTACAAACAAAGACAAATTATAAAACAACATATAATTAAAAAACAAATTATACTTATCAACTTAGCCTTACCTTAGTTTGATTGAAGGTTGTATTTAATTTATGATTATTATGTTGAGAAGTTCAATTCACATGCTCAGGAGGATGTGTTCAACAAAAGTATTTAGCATACAAATTAAGACTATCTTTAAAGGGGAGCGACCCCTTGGGAAGAAATGCATATATTATATCATCATTACGTTATCATTACAACATCATTACGTCAACAGACAACAACACATCATGTATAAATCGCGATTTGAACCCGGGTGGGGAAGTCATTAATGAACCATCCCAACCACCCAAAATAACGTCCACATACATACAAATTAAAACTATCATATTTACATGTTACTGTAAAAGTGTTAATTAAAAAAAAAATGTAATTTCTTATCGTTGTAAATACAAAAACATATTATAGTTTGGTGTATTTTATTCACTTTCATTCATACTCTTCTTCTCCACCGTTCCACACAAATTTCAAGTGATATATATGGAGGAAACAAAACAAAATATGTATATAAAATAACAAATAAGGCCGAATAAAGAAAATAAAGAATTACAAAATTTTCTCTTTCCTGATGCAAAAAGTACGACACTTTGTCGCAAACAAGTTGACGAGTCGTGCGCAGTTTTCTTGTGTAGGGGGTGCCCCGTGAGTATTAAAAAATCCAAAACGAGAGTCGTGCACGTGCAAAAGAAAAGGTTAAAATCTTTTAATCCAAAGTAATTTTTAAAAGGCATGTTTCACAAGGGTACGAAAAAGTGTTTAACATGAGTCAAGTGGGTGAAAAAGGTCACATGCATTGAATTTAATTTCTTGAAAGTTTTTAAATAAGAGTTTAAAAGGGTTCATAAAGTTTAAAGGGCTTTTATAAAATTTCTTTCATGAGGTTTTTATATAAGGAGTTATAAAAGGTTTTGAAACTTAAAGTTTTTAAGTTGTTTTTAAAAGGATTTTATAAAATAAATATGAGGGTTTAATTATTTGAAGAGTATTTTTTAATATAGTGTTAATAAGTTTTTAGTTTTAGTTTTCATTGTTTATGGGGAAGGATCATGATGTGTGGGTTATTAAGGTAGAGACTATGTTGAAAGTGCGTGATGTTTTGGACTATGTCACAAATGGATTTTCCGAATTTAAAGATGAAGCAAAAGAACGAGCCCTCACTAATGCAGAGAGGGAACAATGGAAGAAAAACAAAAAGAAGAATGCACAAACGTTGCAGCTTATCCAACAAAGAGTGGACCGAGCAGTGTTCCAGAAAATTATGATCATGGCTTCAGCAAATTCAGCATGGGAGACTTTGGGGACAAGCTATAAAGGTATGACCAAAGTCAATATTGTTAAGTTGCAGAATACTAGAAGAGATTTTGAAAGTCTGCATATGAAAGAGACAGAGGACATCGATTCATTCATGAATCATGTCATGATTGTCATAAATTAGTTAAAAACTTATGGCGATGATATTAAAGATCAAACAGTGGTTGAAAAGGTCCTTCGACCTTTTTCTACCAAATTTGGTGTTGTAGTAGTAGCCATAGAAGAAGCCAAGGATTTGGAAATGTTAAGAGTTGATGAGTTGATTAGATCAATTCTATCCCATGAGGCAAGGATAGACAAAAAATAAGGATTCCACTTTAGAAACCGCTTTCAAAAGCTAGGTTTCTATTTCAAGAGATAGAGGTCGAGGCAAAGGTAGATCAAGAGGCAGAGGACAAGGTGGAAGATCGGGTGCTCAAAGAGATGACAGAGAAGAGCAAGAACAAGAAAGTGGAAGCAACAATAGAAGCTTCAACAACAATTAAAGAGTTGATAAATCCAAGGTGAGGTATTATTACTGTAATAGATTTGGTCACTATGCCAGTGATTGCAGGAAGAAGATTGTTGATCAAGGAAAGCAGAGAGCTAATGTCACTACAAAGAAATAACCACATGGCAGGCAACAATAATCTGGTTGCAAATTTAGATCAATATGTGAAGAAAAAGGTAATGTTGGGGACAAATAAGACTATGGATGTAGATGGAAAAGGAGTGCTCAACATTATCACCAAGTAGGGGGAGACGAAGACAATTTTAGAGGTATATTATGTCCTAGGTCTCAAACATAATCTAATAAGTGTTGGTCAATTGTGATACCCATCTTTTTCTATGTAAATATTTTTTTATTTTAGATTGAACTATTTTTAGTTGTGATGGCTAGAAAGCCATAGTGAACTTGATATGAAATAAAGTATGATGATGTAATAAATAAATTTTATGAAAGAAAAAATTAGAGATTACTGGGGAAAGAAACACTTGAGTAAAGAGATCATTTCCCAGATCCAGAAACCAATCTGGATGGATAAGATCAAGACAAACTTCCCTAAAATCATGCCTAAAAATCCCTAGGGGTTTCTTAATGAGATTTAATATGATTGGAGAGAAAAATATATTAAATCACTTAGTCTAGAAAGAACACTGGGTAAGGGTGCTGATGAGCCTCATCATTGGGTAATTATATGGGCCTTAATTCACCTCCTAGCTAGTCAAATCAACTCTTCTCACAATTTAATACATGTTTTGATTATATTTTGTTTAATGAGATGAGTTAAAGTGAAATATTATGCCTAGTGGACTAATATGCATTGAATGTAGGTTTGGAAGAGAAAATCAAGGAATTTTGGCAAGACTAAGGTTCGAAACTCGAATGGGACAAGGGAGAGAGATTGTAGGAGGTAAATCCTCCTCATTTACTTCTCCCCCATTTAAATATTTCTCCATTAATCACGCTAGCTTGGATTGCAATCAGCCAAGTCATGAAGATTAAAAGACAATCGAGCAAGTGATAGAGTTAGTTCATCTCGATTTTCGGAGTCGAGCTTCCCTAGATTTAAGGAAGTCGTTGGGGACTTCAGTCGTATAAGTAGAGAGGTGTAGAGCCTCATTAGGATTCGAAATTTTGTTGTAAAAACTCTAGTTATTTTCGAGCTCCAGACTTGTGGAAGACATTGATGTAATTTTCTGTCTTGATAATGAAAATGAGCTTTTTCTTGATCCAGCACTGAGTTAACTCAGAGGGCTGAAGCTCTTGGGTTATGGCCCAACCCTAGCAGCAAAGGCTCCTCTTCTTATATCTGTATGCTTGGCTTAGTTTCATAAATTCATGGTTAAATTGTCTTTAGAAGCATTTCATTGCAAGTAATGTGGATTTGATTAGTTGTTTATTAGTTTGCTTCCATTTGTGCTTTATGTTAATAGAAGGTTAGAAAGGATAAAAGGAGCTCCAAAAAGCTGTCAGTAGGTGTCTTGGCCTTACCTCTTCCCTTAGGGATCATGATTTGAGGAAAAGACCCTTATGCAGCCCCAAAAAGATAGATTTCCATTTTCTCATAAGATTTAGAGTTTACTGCACTTGAACTAGCATTTGATCAATTTTACAAGTGCAGGGTTTAATTACCATCTTTTCTATATTCAGTCTTACAGTAGATTGCATCCATGATTCCATTTTGATTCAGCAACTTTCCTCATGCATGGCAATTATAAATGTTTGATGGGGAGCAGGTGTCTCAGAAGTAGAAAGAGATATCATAGTAGGAAACCACCTTCCAACTTCATCCATCAATAATCATTCCTTGCTTTCACCAAGACCTTCACCAATCTCATCATTTTACATAGAAATTCCTCCAAGCATGTTAAGCAAATCCAACCATCTCCTAACCTTCGCTTTGAGTGTAAGTGATCCTAGGAATTTTCTCACTCCATTCCACCCATCCACCATCTTCCCTAAGCCTTCCATCACCTCCAGCAACCATCGTTTTTCTCTCAAATGTATCCTGTAGAAATACAAGGAGTCTTGTAGGTTTCTAGTACATCCTGTAGGTTTTCCTGTAGTGGCCTGTTTTGAGGCTGAATTGAGGGAAAACCTCTAGGAAGCCACACCAGGCCACCCAAGGGTCTCCCAAACCTTCCAACCATCTCCCAAACTTCCCAACCATCCACCAACATCACTAAGCCACCTGCCACATCACCAAAAGAGATTAGGTTTTACACTTGATCTTCCATAAAAAGAACAAAACAAATTTATTTTAGTCCTTTACATGCATAGTAGCGATGTTTGATTTCTTGCACTTCCATGCTTTAGACAATACCATTTCATACATGTTAGCTTGGCATTCTTTTAAAGCATAGTTTCTCAATATTTAGTTAGAGAATGGTGTGTTTCTAACATAGGATTTAAGTCATTTCCCTTCTTGCAGTAGACAAGATTTCTCCTAGAGTAGATTTCTCTTTCTTTCATCAGCAATCAAGATTCTTCTGAATCCATAGAAGTCTGGCTTGAATGCCCTAGTGGTCTCTCGTCAGCTGAAAATTGACAAAAGGCAGAACCATCACTTTTACTTGTGCATACAAGACTATCACCTCCAAGTTTGCACGAACCCCGAGTTGATAAAGTAAAGCTGCTAGCTCCAAGAGTTGCAACATTCTTGCTACAATACTGGTGCTCATCACTTTTTGGCATCGTTGCCAGGGAGGTGTTTGAGTAATATGTGATTACTGCTTTCTTTCTTCTATTTCTTGTTTCTAATATTATGCTCTTAGTTTCATTTATGCAAAAGTAATTTAGTTTGCTTCATTTTTCATTTTGCATTCTTTGCTTTCCTTTCCATTCTGCAAGTAAGATTTCAATCAAGTATTTAATTTTTCATTCTGTCAGTAGTTTTCATTTAGTCTACAATTTCAATTATACAATTTCTTTGAAAGTTTGAAAAAACAGAAAACCAAACAAAAACATTTCTTTTCATGCCTCATAGGAATAGGGATAACTTAGGGAAATTTTTGCCAAATACCCCCATTGCATCAAACAACTAACCTTCCCTCTTCTTCGGTGGCTATGAACTAGAGGAACCCTTAGGTGAGAAAGCAGACATATTTGAAGAACTTAAAGGGGAAGAAGAAGAAGGAGAACCCATTCCTACTGAACCAATGGCTGAAAATAGAAATGGCATAGGAAATAGAGAAAGAGTTGAGGGTGCCTTCCCCATCAGGGAAACCAATGGGGATACTAAGATGAAAAATATAAGCCCTTCTGCCCTTCCTCATTTCCATGGCCTGACCACAGAAGACCCAGACACTTTCTTATGTGAGTTTGTTGTCATATTCCAAACCTATGGCTATACAAATGATGAGTAGAAGTTGAAACTATTTCCATCCACTCTCAAGGATGTAGCTTTGCGCTGGTTCATGTGTTTACCTGGAGATAGCATCACAACTTGGGCTCATATGTAGCAAGCCTTCAAAAACAAGTATCGAGACTACTATAGGTCTAAAGACACTAAAGAGGAAATTTTTAGGATGACCTTAGGCAATTATGAATCCCTAGAGGATTATGAAGGAAGATTCCAACTTAGCTACAAAAGGGCCAGGTGCACACTTGACCCTGAGTCGCTGAAGTTGGTCCTACTTAGAGGAGTAAGGGAAGATCTTCTGGATACTCTACACTTTTTAGCAAGAGGGGATATCTACCAGTTACCTTATGAGGATATCAAGATTGTCTTTAGAAACCATTCTAGGACAGCTAGGAAAAAGGGTAGGCATAGTCAACCTATGGTCAGTCCATGCTCTTCCAAATAATCCATCAAGGTGAAATTGGAAATATGCTGGAGGATTTCAAAAGTGAGATGCTGGAAACCCTTTCCCTACAGATGGAAACTATGCACATGAAGAGAAAGTAGGAGGAAGCAGAGAGAGCCTTGGCCATTTTATGTCCTAGATGCACCAGGAGGCACCCTAGGAATGAATGTCCATTGAATTCTATTGAAATTTTCTAAGTCTATGAAGAAAACCACTCCTCAGACAAGTTCCCCTCTTTACCTGGACTCAAAGATGTATATCAAGGAGCTGAAGGGGTCACTGAGTATCTTTGCTACATAAACCAAAGGAGACCTCATGGGCCTAGGCCATACCAACAGGGCATGCAAGGGTCATCCCATGCATATTACAACCCCAACCAGACCACATCCATACCTTCTTGGGGTCCCCCTGCTCATCCTTCCTGGTCTACACCTACTCCTTGGTCCTTTGCACCTCGGTATCATTCCCAGCTAGCTAGCCATATGATTTATCACAACCTTAGTGGAATACACCAGGCAAGGGGTGGAGGCCCCCATACAACAATATTCCAGCTTTATTGCCTTCACCACCTGCCCAACGATAGCTTTTATACTCTGATCCACCTATACAACCCCAGATGCTTGCCTAGCCAAATCTGAACCCAAACAATAGACATACACAACAAATATATAGTGGAGAGACATCTTATCTAGCTTATGTTGTGGAAATTCAGGAAATCAACCTCTAGCCCCACCTAGGGAGGTTGAGGAAGAAAGAGAGGAAAGCATGCTTAAAGTAAATCCTCCACCCTTTCCTGAGAGATTAACCCAACCACTCCATCCTATCTTAGAAGAGACTAAACTTCTGGGAGAATTGAAAAGCCTGTGTCAAAATTCCAGTTCTCTAAGCTATTAAAGATGTACCTATTTACAACAAGTTGATTAAGGAAAATTGCTTCAAGCATCCAGGGAGGTGAAGAAGAGATAGAGATGCCCCTACCATTAATGTCATTGGACAGATGTCCGACTTAATGTTGGGGCAGGTAATCTGTCCAAAGTATTTGGACCCTGGAAGCCTTGTAGTAGATGTGCACATCAATGGCACCATCGTCCCACACACTTTGATCAATCTTGGGGCTGCCATTAGTGTGATGACCAAGGACACCATGCTCAAGCTCAACCTCCAAGGTTCATTGAGAAAGACCACAACAGTTCTACAACTTGCAAACCTCTCCACAGTGACCCCTGAGGGGATTGTGGAGGATGTGATGGTCTCCATCGAATCTTAGGAATACCCTACAGAGTTTCTAGTTCTCAAGCCTAAGGCTAATCTTATTGGTTACCCTCTCATCCTTGGGAGGCCCTGGTTAGCCACCGCCGATGCTTACATTAGCTGCAAAGCTGGAAATATGACCATCAAGAATGGGAATATGTCCAAGAAGTTAGTGCTATACCCTCTTGCTTATCCATCTCTAGAACATGACTTAATTTTGTGGCTAGAAGAGGAGGATGAAGATGAATTTTATTGTACCCAACTCTATACTTTAGAAACAACCATGCGAGGGAGACAACATGATGAAGATGATTTGATCGAACACATACTCCAAAGTCCAACTCCCAGTACATTTTCCATGGAAGAGGTAGTAAAGGAAACCCAAAACAACCATCAAATAGATCTATGCTTATCCGATTCCAACCCTATCTATGTCAAAACCATAGAATTTTGCCCCGAGAGAACTTTGAAAATCAATCCATCTCTTTCTATTCTCCAAGAAGAAAAGTTGTGCAACATGCTAAAGGAACATTTGGATGCCTTTGCTTGGAGTTACAAAGAAATGAAGGGAGTGCACCCCTCGGTGTGTACTCACCATATTTATATCAAGGAAGGTTGCAAGCTAGTTTGACAACCCCAAAGGATGATGAATCTAGCTCTTAAAGATATAGTCAAAGAAGAACTGCAAAAGTTGCTAGATGCAGGATTCATTTACCCTATCACAAATAGTGAGTGGGTCTCTCCTTTGGTATTGGTTCCAAAGACAAATGGTATGTCGTGGATTTGTGTCGACTATAGGGAATTAAACAAAGCCACAAATAAGGACCATTTCCCTCTACCTTTCATCGACCAAGTGTTAGATGGCCTGATAAGGAAAATGTTTTTCTCTTTTCTACATGGATTTAGCGGGTACAATCAAATCCAAATCAGCCCGGAAGACTAGGATAAAACCACCTTCACTTTTCCTTGGGGTAGTTTTGCCTATAGGGTCCTTCCTTTTGTCCTATGCAATGTTCCTGCCACTTTTCAGAGAGCAGTCCTGAGTATCTTTGTCGGGTTAGTCCATGATGTGGTAGAAATTTATATGGATGATTTTACACCTTATGGAGGTGATTTCGAGGAGGCTCTATCCAACTTAGGTAAGGTGTTACACAAATGCATTGAAATGAACCTGTCCCTCAGTCCTGAAAAATGTGAATTCTTGATGACTGTAGGGACCGTGCTAGGTCATTCAATATCTCTGCAAGGACTACAGGCAGACCCAAACAAAATAGCTATCATCCAAAGGGTCCCACCTCCACAAAAGCAAAGAGATGTCAAAAGTTTTCTTGGCTTAGCTAGATACTACCAAAGGTTTATAAAAGACTTCAACAAGTTGGCTTCTCCTTTATTTGGGTTGTTGGCCAAAGACTCTGAGTTTGTATGGTCAAAAAGTTGTCAAGAGGCCCTAGACACCTTGAAGGACAAGTTAACCACTACATCGATTCTCCAAGGCCCAAATTGGGCCCTTCCTTTTCGTATTGATGTTGATGCCTCACACAAATCCATAGGAGCAGCCCTAGGCCAGATAGATGAAAAATTGCCTTATTCCATTTACTTTATCAGTAAGAATCTGTCAAAGGCCGAACTGAACTACACAGTGACCGAAAAGGAGCTCCTGACTATTGTGAATTCATTGAACAGATTTAGGTGTTATATTACAGGTTATCAAACATTTGTACATACTAACCATGCTGCAATCAAATATTTAATGAATAAACCTGATGTGAATGCCCAGATAATTAGATGGTTACTTTTACTATAGCAGTTTGATCTAACTATTGTTGATAAGCCTGGTATGGAAAATGTTGTTGTAGATTTTTTGTCCAGATTAAATTTTCCTGCAGGTGAGGAGGGAATGGTTAATGATTAGTTATCAAATGAACACTTATTTTCCATTTCAGTTCTCTCTCCATGGTTTGCTGACATAGAAAACTATTTGGTATCTGCACAGTTCCACCGAATTTGTCCTCCAAGGAGAAAAGCAAGATTGTGAGGAAGAGCAACCCCTTCATTTGGGTTGGGGGAAACCTCTTCAAACTAGGCTCAGATAAAATTCTAAGGTGTATCAGGGAGGAGGAAGTCCTTGACATCCTTATGACCTATCATGATGGGCCTTGTGGAGGTTACTTTGCAGCAAGGAGGACAACATTTAAAGTGTTACAAGATGGGTATTATTGGCTCACTCTTTATCAGGATGTGAAAAGATATACCAGTCAGTGTGATCGGTGCCAAAGGATGGGAAAACCTACTCCAAGAGATGAAATGCCATTGCAACCTCAAGTGACTTTTGAGCCATTTGACAAGTGGGGCATGGACTTCATTGGACCTATTGACCCTCCTTCCAAGAAAAAGAAGTATATCATTGTGTGCACTGACTATCTAACTAAGTGGGCTGAAACCAAGGAAATTAAGGCAACAACAGAGGAGAAGGTGGTTGAGTTCTTAAGGGAGAATGTATTTTACAAATTTGGGTACCCTAGAGAACTGGTCACTGATCAAGGCAGCCATTTTACCTCCAACATGATTGAAGACTTGTTAAACCAGCATAAGATCAAGAATAGAACCTCCACTCCCTATCAATCACAAGCTAATGGGAAAGTGGAGGTGACCAATAGAGCACTGGAGGGCATCCTAACCAAAGTGGTTAGCAAGAGCAAGAAATATTGGGAAAATAGACTAGTTGAAGCCACCTGGGCCTATAATACCACTTGGAAGACCACCATTGGATTCACACCCTATGAGCTGGTCTATGGGAAAAAGGCCATCTTGTCCATTGAATTTGAGTATAATACATTGAGGATGGCAACTCAACTAGACCTAGATCTCAGTATTGCACAAAAAGAGAGATTTCTCTGGTTGAATGGTTTAGATGAGTTCAGAATGCAGGGCCTCCTACGCACAAAGGTAACTCAAATTCAGAGGAAGATTTGGCATGATAAGAACATCAAGGATAAACAATTTCAAGAAGGTGATTGGGCCTTGTTATATGATTCCAGATATAAAGACTTTAAGGGAAAGTTAAGGAAAAGGTGGTTAGGGCCTTATGTTATAGAGAGATGTCATGATAATGGTTCAATGCAGATAAGAACCATAGATGCAGAGGCCATTCCTTTACTTGTTAATGGGCACATATTGAAAGTTTACAAAAGGCCATTGTCAAAGCAAGAGTTCATTGATGGTATCAATAAAATAGTGATGATGGTGGAGTAAGTTTCAGCTCCTGCCTCATCAAGTCACTGAGAAAAAAAGAAAAGAAAAATAAGGACTCAAGTGAAAACCTCCATGAGGTGTCTGAGTCCCACTAGTGGGTTGAAAACCTCTTGGGGCGGCCCAATGTTGTCAAAAGAAAAAAGAAAAAGAAAATAGAGAAATAAAAATATCTCTGGGTGAAAACCTCTCTTGAGGTGCCCAGGGCAAGCAACTAGAATGAAAACCTCTTGGAGGCAGGCTAGTTGTTTTCAAGAAAAAAAATAAAAAAGAGGAAAGAAAATTCATGAAAAATTGTGTGCAGGTCAGCATGAAGACGATTAGAGAGCAAAGGAAAATCAAAAGGGACCTCTTCCACTCATATTTTTATTCCTCCATTCATTATCCTTCATCATTCCACCATCCCTCTCATTTGCCTTAGTTCGCAAGGGTACTGTGTTTTCAACAGGATTCCCTATAAACCTACAGGATCCCCTGAAAATCTACAGGATGATCCTGTAGCAATTAGAGTGGCTCGGGAATCCTGAACAGAGTAACCCTAGGGCGAGAAAATGACCTGGCCATGTCAAAAAAAAAAAATCCCTACATCACAACTTCATTACCATACCTCTCTCCACCTTGATCACCCCTACATTCATCATTAAAAAATTCAATTAAAAAAAAAATAAAAAAAATTCACAGTCTTCAAGACAAAACACAAAGGAAAATGAAACAGGGAGCAGAAGGGAACAAAATTTGAGTGTACTTCTCATTATTCACACTCCTAGACCTCCTCTCTATCCATGTCATCATCCTCAAAGTCCCAACAGTGGAAATGATTAAAAATTATGAGGGAGAAGCAGCTACAGGACATCCTGTAGGAAATCCTATAGCAGCCTATCCCACAGAATAAAAATCATGAATGGTAGCAAGCTTCCAGCATGAAGATCCAAGGGCAGAAAAAGCTCCAGAGCAGTAGCAACACCATCATCTTGAACACCAAGTACCTGCACATCAAGGGAATCATTAGAGGGCAATAAAAATGGAAGGAAAAATAACATTCATCCAACACACAACAAGCACCTTATGTATTCAACAAAATGCAGCAAGGTATTATCACCACAGGTAAGTATCACGCTTCACTCTCTCATTTGCATAATATAGTCAAAATATGTAAAGGTTGTGAGTGAGTTGGTTTATAAGCAAAAGGTGGTCAGTTAAATTGGCCACCTTCGTTCAATCAGCGAGGGAAAAATAGTTAGTCCCCACACACGTGGAAGCAGTCAAGTCAAAGAAAACAAGAATGCGATCAGAATTAGTTGAGACTGCGGATGCCCAAGGTAGGAGTTGATTATGAGGAGAGGGGAACGTGAGGTGGTATTGGGGACCAACGGTCCAAAAATAGAAAAATTGTACCTCGGCTGCTAGCACACCACCTCACTCAACTTGACCATAAGAAGAAATAAACGTTGATCCCCATGCACTCATGCATTCATCTCCTTGAGGCTCACTCTAGCAAAATCGCTCTCGTACCCAAGAAACCTACATAAGAGAAAAATTCCATCTTTCTCCTACGCAGGACTTCCTACAGGAGCACACAGGGAATCCTACAGGATCACACAGGAATCCTATAGGATATAGTCAGGTACTCTACAGGATTGGTAGAGAGTAGTTTTAGAGAAGGAAACATAGGGGTTGGCTACAAAAAACACCATGAGGAGGTAGGCCCTACATTTTCTTCCATTTTTCCAAGTGAATAGAATAGAAAAATCTCCTAGTTTGAGTGAATTTGATAGTTGTGTAAGGGAATTGCCTCCTCAAGTATTTCAGTCCCATTTCCTCCTACATTAAAATTTGTATCAAACATCTATGATCCTCAAAATTCACCAGAAAAAATGACAGGTCGGTTTAATAGAAGGGAGCCCATTAACATTGTGAGGATTCACCAACACCCTCCTGTGTTAGAAATCTTCATAAGGCATAATTGGATGGGGTATTTTGAGAAATTGAAGGGGTATGATGATGAAGTGGCACGAGATTTTTCTCTCTCCCTCATTCCACTAACTAGAACCCATGTCATTGTTGTGGTGAGAGGACTCTCCATAGAGCTCACCCCTAAATTCATAAGAAGAATTACCACACTTCCCCTAGGAGTACCTTGGAGAAAGGAAGACAAGGCAGATAGCCAGACTGCTAAGAAGAAATTATTTTTAGAGGGAGAGGATCCCATTGAAGACAAGAATGGATTAAGGAGAACAAGCCTACCATACCCCTGGAATGAGGTAAGCTACCACCTTATAAAATACATATCATGTGAAGGTAGGTATAGTGTGGTTTATGGTTATCACTTTAGGCTCCTTGAAGAATTGAGGTTTGGAGTAGAAACACCTCCTCACCACAAGCTCAACATACCATACTTCCTTTTGCAATCACTAATAGATACAAGCATAAAGGTGCAGGAAGAAAACTACCAACGGTTAGCCCACCACGGGTTAATTAGAATAATCATAGAAGATGCCCTCCAAAACCTCAAAATTCCTATCCAATGGGAAATTTTTAGAGACATGTAGACAGATGAGGATATCAAAGCCCTCACATGTGATATTAGTCCTATTGTCAGTGAAAAGGATGAAGAAGAGACTGAAACAAATGGAGAAGAAGTAGAGAAGGATGAAGAGGAGATAGATGAAGATCAAGAGGAAAAGAAAGAGAAAGAAGGTGATGAAGAAACAGAGGAATATTTCAAGGAGGAAACTGATAAACAAAATGAGGATATCGAGGGAGAAGAAGAGGGGAAAGACATAGGTAAAAAGGGAAATGGAAAAGGGGAGGCAAAAAACAAGGAGGAGCCACATAGGGTGTCCCCAGAACCCACTAAGAGAGAGGCAGCAACTGCCCTCACTGCCCTTAGCACCCCTATCAAAAAAAAGGAAAAAGACAGAGGCAAACTCCCTTATACTTCAGAACAAGGAAAATTACAAGGATAAGGTAGGGAAAAACCCAAATTCCAACCAAGGTTCCCATTGTTATTAAGGACTCACCTAAACAATAGGAGAAGATGGCTCCTCCTATAAAAACTCAAGAAGAAGGATCTTCATCACAAACCTCCCCTAAGTATTCTATCAACTATGTGAGAAGGCATCTAACCAGATCCACCTCATCCAAAGTAAAGGACATCCTACAGGATACATAGATGAACCTATAGGAAGCAGAGCCAATCCTACATGAGACTTTGCTAAACCTACAGGAAACTCAAAAATTGGATAAGGAAGGAAGTATGCAACAAGAAAATAAGAGAGAGGACCTAGAGCTAAGGGAACCTAGTCCTCAACCTAACCTTGACTCCTACTACAGATTTATTGAGGGGGGCAGGGTCATTCCACAAAAAATTGCCATTCCATTATTCTTTGAGCTTGAGAAAGAAAGAGCGAGAACTCATAGATGGATGTATATTTCCAAGTCCAAGGGAGTGGAGGACATTGGTCACATGGAGGAGAAGGTCAAAGAGATGGGAAGAGAACTAAGTAGCTTGAGGGACATAGAGCCCATCATGAAAAATCAGTTGGAGGCAGAAAATGCATGGTTGAAAGGACATCTGCAAGAAAGAGAGAATTAAATGGCATACATGGCCAGTATATCTTTGGAAACAATCTAGTGTAGGATGCTAGCTAAGTCCTATGCACTATACCTTAAGGAACAGAGGCTGCAGTTCCAAATCAAGACCCTAGCGTAGAGAGGCACTATGCCATTCCATGATTATAAACTGTTCATTGATCTTTGTGTTCAAAGCACATTGGAAGATAGGGCTAAGATGTCTGAGTTCTACTTGCATAACATGGCTTTGACATATATGAATGTATGGGACCCTAATGAAAAGATAGGGGATTTACAGTTGATGGCTTTGGCATCATGGATGAACCATGAGGAAGAAAGGGCTGCAGAAATGAAGAGGATATTGGCAAGGGAACAAACAGAGTCTCTTATGATCAGCGCTGAGCAGTCCAATCCAATGGCTCTCATCAGTACACAAAATTTAATTGCAAATGATCCTCAACTTGCACCCAGGTATCTTGCTGCCCAAGAGCAAGCAATTACACATTTTGAGGACATGTTCAGATTGTTAGGGGATGACAACATGCAATCTTGCCTAAGGATATGGAATACTTTGCCATACAGTTTGAAGATAAAATATTACCACTCTCCTTAAAGGATGAGAGAAGCACTGAATAGGACACCCATGTACAAACAATCCATCTAAAGGCTCAAAGTCAATTGGATTGGCTTGAGACTTAGTCCATCACTGCTCTTGGGGATGTTAGAAGCAAGGAAGGAAGAAGAAGAAAGAAAGTAGTGGGAGGAGGTAGAAAAGAAGGCAGGATTCTATGCACTAGAAGAGGAAACCACAACAGAAGCATGGGATGTCAGGGAGGCCACTAGAGCTATGAAAGACATGGATATTGATTGAGTTGCTCAGAGGATGAGCAACACTCTCAGTAGGGGGGTGATGATGAGCCTCATAATTGGGTAATTATATGGGTCTTAATTCACCTCCTAGCTAGTCAAATCAACTCTTCTCACAATTTACTACATGTTTTGATTATATTTTGTTTAATGAGATGAGTAAAGTGAGATGTTATGCCTAATGGACTAATATGCATTGAATGCAGGTTTGGAAGAGAAAATCAAGGAATTTTGGCAAAACTAAGGTTCGAAACTTGAATGGGACAAGGGAGAGAGATTGTAGGAGGTAAATCCTCCTCATTTACTCCTCCCCCATTCGAATATTCCTCCATTAATCACACCAGCTTGGAGTGTAATCAACCAAGTCATGAAGATAAAAAGGCAGCTGAGCAAGTGATAGACAAAGAGTTATTCCATCTAGAGTTTGGGAGCTGAGCCTCCCTAGATTTAAATAATTCTTTGGGGACTTTAGTTGTATAAGTAGAGAAGCCTAAAGCCTCATTAGGATTCAAATTTTGGTTGTAAAAACTCTAGTTATTTTCGAGCTCCAGACTTGTGGAAGACATTGATGTAATTTTCTGTTTTGATCATGAAGATGAGCTTTTTCTTGATCCAGCACTGAGTTAACTCAGAGGGTTGAAGCCTCTAGGTTAGGGCCCAACCCTAGTAGCAAAGGCTCCTCTTCTTGTATATGTATGCTTGGCTTAGTTTCATAGGTTCATGGTTAAATTGTCTTTAGAAGAATTTCATTGCAAGTAATGTGGATTTGAATAGTTGTTTATTAGTTTGCTTCCATTTGTGCTTTACATCAGTAGTAGGTTAGAAGGGATAAAAGGAGCACCAAAAAGCTGTTAGTAGGTGTCTTGTTCTCACCTCTTCCCTCAAGGATCATGATTTGAGGAAAAGACCCTTATACAACCCCAAAAAAACAAATTTCCGTTTTCTCATAAGATTTAGAGTTTACTGTACTTGAACCAGCATTTGATCAATTTTTCAAGTGTAGGATTTAATTACCATCACTTCCATCTTCAGTCTTACAGTAGATCTCATCCATGATTCCATTTTATTCAGCAACTTTCCTCATGCATGAATTAGACAACTAATTCATTAAATTCTTCTTTTCTAGCTTGTTAGAATTCTTCTTGTTTACATGACTTTTTGGCAATTATAAACGTTTGATGCAGAGTAGGTGATTCAAAAGTATAAAGAGATCTCATAGCAGGAAACCACCTTCCAACTTCATCCATCTATAATCATTCCTTGCTTTCACCAAGACCTTCACCAATCTCATCATTTTACATAGAAATTCCTCCAAGCATGTTGAGCAAATCCAACCATCTCCTAACCTTGGTTTTGAGTTCTAAGTGATCCTGGGCATTTTATCACTCCATTCCACCCATCGATCACCTTCCCTAGGCCTTCCACCAGCTCCAGCAACCATCATTTTTCTCTTAGCTATATCTTGTAGAAATACAAGGAATCCTGTAGGTTTTTAGTACATCTTGTAGGTTTTCCTGTAGTGGCCTGTTTTGAGACCGAATTGATGGAAAACCTCTAGGAAGCCACACCATGCCACCCAATGTCCTCCCAAACCTTCCAACCATCTCTCAAACCTACCAACCATCCACCAGCATCACTAAGCCACCTGCCACATCACCAAAAGAGATTAGGGTTTACACTTGACCTTCCATAAAAAGAATAAAAAGAGAAAAATAGATTTATTTCAGTCATTTACATGCAGAGTAGTGATGTTTGATGTCTTGCACTTCCATGATTTAGATAGTATCATTTCATACATGTTAGCCTGGCATTCTTGTAAATCATATTTTCTCAGCAGTTAGTTAGAGAATGGTGTGTTTCTAGCATAGGATTTCAGTCATTTCCCTTATTGCAGTAGACAAAATTTCTCCTAGAGTAGATTTCTATTTATGTCATCAGCAATCAAGCTTCTTATAAATCGATAGAAGTCTGGCTTGAAAGCCCTAGTGGTCTCTCGCCAGCTGAATAATGACAAAAGGCAAACCATCACTTTTACTTGTGCATATAACACTGTCACCTCCAAGTTTGTACAAACCCCGGGTTGATAAAGTAAAGTTGGTAGCTCCAAGAGTTGCAACATTCTTGCTGCAATACTGGTGCTCATTAGGTGCATAAAGTGTCATGGTATAAAATTGCAGGCAAACCCTAGAAAGCGAGACACTGCAAAGGAAGAAACTGCTAGGAAAGCAAGGTATACAAATACCTTGTCTAGAATCACAAGGGGTTGTTCATTCAGGGGTAAGGAGGTCTTATCTTAGGGGGAACCAGTGGTGAAGGTTCACGGTTGGGTGGAAAGTTGTTCATCCCAAGTAGATCCCGTTGGCCTCTGGTTAGAGTGTAACAACCCTAGTCAAAAATCCATGTAAAAAAAAGTATAAGACCAAGATCATGGGACATGTATTCCAAGTTGAATGGTGGGAAAAACATACTCGTAGGTGTCACTTCAGTTTATTATGGCTAAGGAAATTGGAAAAGGCAATGGCAAAGGTTTTGGAAAGGAAAAATGGCATTTTGGCACATTTATTTAGGAAACTAATGGAAATTAGGAGAAAAGGAAGGTGAAAGGTCATAGGTTGCATGTGAGGAAGAAAATGAAAGAAAATAATGGAAACTGAAAAAAATAGAGGCTTCATTGATAAAAAAGGCTTCTGATGATTAGTTGATAGGCTTGGTCAATGTAAGCTTTTGTCAATTCAGTTTTGGAGCTCTCATTCTATTCTTTCTCTCATACTCTTCGACACCTAGAGTTTTCTTGGAGCAATCTTGGAGAGTGTGGCATACTTGAATACTTGGAGCAAGAAGGCAAAGGAAGAGTAGGAAAGTGCAATAGGACATCGAGATCATCAGCCACAATGAGTTTTTCTTGCAGGTACCAAGTTGCATGTATGTTTTCCTCACTAGTTTTGGCATGCATGACATATGCATGTGGTTTCTTGGTTATGATTTGTCATGAGCATGGAGGATTTCCTAGATTGACAGTGGATTTTCCTAGCCTTTTCAGTTCCTGGATAGCCATGGTGTTGTGGGTTCATTTCCTTTAGTTTTCTGTTTGATTCTCATGTTCATTTAGCTATGGGTTGAGTTACTAGTTCTTGGAGCCTTGGTTGGACAAACGTTTTGGAGTCTTGTAACAACGTGGGTTGAGTTACTAGTCCTAGAGCCTAGTGTTTTAGGAAGTTTTAGTGTTCTTAGATAAACGCCTAATCCCTCTAGACTAGTAGCTTAATCTAGAAACAACAACACAAAGTATTATCTACCTTTCCTAAAAACAATAGATAAAATAAGAGAACAAAGAACCTACTTGTAGCTTCCGCTTGTTCCTTATCTCCCTTGACTAATTCTGTTGCTCCTTCCCATACTTAAGCCACTTGAGAAGTACCTAAAGACAGACAGAAACAAGAACCCATAAAAGCATATGATAATGATCTATTGATTAAATATAGCATGGAATCAAGTACATGCTAAATATATGAAAGCATCAAAAGATAATACAAGCATATGGAAAAATATTTGAACACTTCATTAATAAAAGGAAGAATTACAACCCAATTTGCCTGATTCAACATCATTCCTCCAGTTCAATTCCGTCATCTCCTCACAACAAGCAAGATAGATTGACATCATTACAATACTTGCAATCAACTCAAAACTCACATCAACAACGTCGCCCTACTATTCAATAATTTCCAGCCCCTGATCTCTTAGATTAGTTATCTTTTATAGGTGAATGAAGGAGGTTATGCCATCAATGGTGATAATGAATGCCCTCCTATTTTTAGAAATCAGTTCCATGAAAGAAGGGATAAGGGAATTGATGTTCCTTAACTCCCTTTCTCATCCAAATGTGAACTCAAAGGAGTGGGTAGTTTTGAGAAACTTCTAGAGGCACCTAATGGATAAGGAATCTTCAAACTCCCATGGAAGTTTGTGTTGAAATTTGGTACCGGAGGACAGGCGGTTCCCTTAGGCTTTGATCTTTGGCCTAGGGAAAAGTGTCCAAAAGATTTTAATTTTTCTCCTAAAGTGAGTGACTTTATAATTTTTATAAAGTTAAAATCTAATTTAAAAGTGACTTTAAGTGATAAAGTTACTGAGTCTAATTTTAAAGTGACTTTTATAAAGTCAATGTAAAATTAGAAAGGAAAAGTGACTTTGGAAATAAATGACTAAGTGGGTCTTTATTAAAGTGGGGTGAATTAAAAAATAGAAAGTGAGATTTAAATGTGCATTTAATCTCAGCCATTGATCTAAATCTATTTCAGCCATTGGATTTAGAGATCACCCAAAAGTCACTTAGATCACCCAAAAGTCACTTGGAGTTATATTAAAGGAGGAAAAGATCATTCATTCTTTCATGAGAAGATTGGGAGAAGGAGAGCAAGAGAGCAAGGGAGATTTTTGGACAAGAAGGAGAAAGAGGCAGCAGTTTGGCACACATACCAGACAACTCTTCAGCAAAATCAGAACAGCAGAAAGACAAGCAGAACAAGAACAAGCAGAAAAAGCTAATTTTTTGCTGAAAACTGAGAAGTTTCCAAGTGGTCCGTTGGGCTGAAAACGAATAACTTTGCTTGCTGAAAAAATTATTTTGCTGTAATTTTTTGCTGAAATTTTCTTGCTGTAAAAAGACATTTTTCAGAAATAAAGAAGAGCTCTCAAACTGGTTTTCCCCAAGAGTTGTAGGGGGTTTTTCTAGGGTCACGTTGACCAAAAATATCAGTGTTTTAATGTGTTTTAATGGCTGTTTTTTACTGCTGATTTTTATTTCTGCAATTTCCAACATTCTGTAAATTTTCCAGAATTTGTGTTTTCAGCAAAATTTATTTTTTTCCAGCTTGTTGAATGTATAGTTATGGGAAAGGGCATTTAACTACATGGGATAAATAAGGAGAAACTGAAAACCGGGGTGGGAAAACAGAAATTTTAACAAAAGCATCGTCTTGTACATGATTTTTTCAGTCAAAGTCACATCACATTTCATATGTCAACTACCCTACCGAAGACAATAGAAAATTACACATAAAATTTACCTAAAATCAATCAGTAAATCTTTATTGATCAAATAAACATTAGTTCAGGCTATAGGATCTTGGGATAGGTAATGTGAGTAAATTGCCCAAGATCGAAAACCAAAACTAGTGTCATTAAAAGAGCGAAAATTCCTTCTGCACTCATACTACTAGGACCACACCAGTCACAGTGGAGCTAAATACGAGACACCATCAGATTGTAAGTGAAGGTAACCTACCTTTGCTTGCAAATCCTTTGGGTATTCTATGTATTGGGGATCCCTTCAAGGATTTCAGTGCTGAGTCGGGGACCCAGATATCCTACCCACACAGTGTATTGTCTGCGACTATGTACCCCCCAGGTAGTGTCTTTGATTTGAGGTATCCTTAGTGGCCGAGATTTTAGGGACTTACACAAGGTGACTGGGGTGGGCTACTCTGGTACCTGACATAGACAGACCTACTTTGTCTTCAGTTTTTGGGAGGGTGCTCTTCTTCATGAGAATACTTGGCCCCTCAATCTGAGGTTCAGGTGAAGCTATAGAGTAACAATAATTATACATTTGGCCAGCCCTCTCTGTTATTCATTGTGATACTGGGTTTCATCTCCAGTGATCGGTGCTTATCAAACAGGGTCATTTCCCTCTGTTTTTTTGATTAATCAACTTAGTGTAATTTTTATATTTTTTAGGTACTCGTGTGCTATCATTGAGACATTAACAAATATCACGATAAAATTTATTGATAAAAATTAACAGTCACCATGGCTACATTCGACCCTTGTCATCAATCTAGATGATTGTTTGGACTTCTTCCACTCATTGTGGAAGATCCGACGAGCTCCAATGAATCGGATTCCCCATCTTTGGGGAATCAGTGTCCTAGATCTCACTTGGAATCTATTTGGATAACAGACGATTCAAGTTTGTTGGTGGATTTCTTTACTGAAGGAATTCTTCCTCATTTTAACCCTTCGCTCAAGAATCCATCAGACCCACTCTTGGTTCCAGTGGCACCTGTACTCCCTGTTTCTGTAGGTGGAACATTTCCATCCATCCCATCGATGACTAACGGGTCATGGAACTTTGTGGACACTTTTGGTCCTCCACCACTTACCTAGTCAATAGTCACCACCACACCGTTGATGGCGAACCCCGCTATCCCATTTGTCCTTGGTACAACCACTCACATGACACCCTCCATGAGTGGAACCCAGCCAATACCAGGTTCCACCCCTTTAGTGTCAAACTGTATACCTTCAACAAGTGCTACATACAACGCTCCTTATAATGCCTAATATAGCATTATTAGTACAGTTCCTATCCACCAACAATATGGTCGAAAACCATTGTACAGTTCAATCCCCCAGATTCAAGTGTTTGGGGGAATTCCAATATGCACATACTGGTCATGAATGCAATAGTTCCCCCTCCATTCCTAGGCATGTATGATCAGTCATTGATTGACATGAGCATTCCTTGTGTCAATCAAGGACATATGGTTAGTTTGGTGGTGAGCGAGAATCCTCAAGGAGGTCCCAACCAATCCATGGGGCCACCCTACTCACAAATTCAAATGAGTCAAGGGGCACTGCTTATCCTAGGGGAAATTCTATACCCCAACATCATATTCCCCATGGAAATCCACACTACAACGCCATACCCCAAGGCATCTACTATACCACGTAGCCTATGTTTAATATTTGGACTCAAACGATGGGAGGACCGCAAGGTTCCTCAAGTCATATGTCATCACCTTGGTCCGAGTCAGGGGCACCACACCCTTTGCCTTTCCTGGCAATGTTGGATATCCCTGACTTGTACAAATTTACAAATTACCCCATCTACCACAACTTACTTTTTCCATTGATCCTGGATAAGAGACCAACAGACATCCCCAAGTTCGAAGGGAAACAAGGGGAGGATCCGGGCACTCATATCACCACCTATCATCTTTGGTGTGGTTCCAACTCATGGTGGATGATAGTGTCTGGTTATGTCTTTTCCCCCACACCCTGACTGGTAATGTATCTAAGTGGTACATTGAGTTACCATGCACGTCAATAAATACCTTCCATGCCATAGCGATGGAATTCCTAAAGCACTTCTAGCTACCCATCCGCTATGAGACTAGGACAGAGATCCTCACTTCACTACGTCAGGATACTGCCACCCACATCTCTGATCATATGCATGAATGTAGATGTAAGTGGAGGTTAGTCAAAGCTCCCATCCCAGACTATCTCTTAACGGACTAGTTCTACAAGTCTCTACTCCCCCAAATCGCTAAGGATGTCACCTTAGGTGGTGCGGTCACAAAAGATAAATCCATATGTTGTGCCCAATACTTAGATCTGATATATTTGTAGTATGTCACTCTTTACAAAGTAATCCCCAATGCCCCTCACAAATCCAATGCTTCCACTACTCCGCACCCCAGAGTGCACACCGATGGGATTATTTGTGCAACCTCTGGGGCTGTTGTAAAACAACTCTGTGATCACATTACTCAGATGTCAGTGGACCCCTCTACCAAATCGACTGCTCTGCCTACCACCGCGATAAACTTTGTGCAGTCTATTCAAAATCCCGGTGGTAAGAACAAGAAGAATAAGAAAAAGACTGCTCCTTCTGAAGAGAAGTCAACAAAGTAGTACAACCCAAAGTAGAAGGTTGTTGAGCCCTCTAACGATGGAAAGGATAACCCCAATGTCTTTAATAATCCTTTCCCTACTTAGCAGCAACAACACCTCAGTCCAAACCAAGTCCAACCCCCACAAGGGGACAATAGTGGTTCGCAACATCCTTCAGCTAGTAAAGGATCTTCTACCATTTACACCTTTGAAACAGTAGATCTACAGATAAGAGCCAAATCCTATGGAGCTCCTGTCACTCATGTAGAGGAACCTTCCTCAAGTCAAAACCCACCACCACCTAATGATTTTCATATCGAGAGGCCAGTTGCTGACCTTGTGATTCGCCCCCCTAAAGGGGCACTTCGACACACAACGCACACTACATCTGCATGTGCCGCCCAAAACTACAACATTGTAGAAGACTTGGCGCAAGTGCCATCGACTATGTCGGCGCTCGAAGTATTACAAACATGCTCAGCACAAAGGAAATCTTTGCTTTTGGCTATTGGTGGTATCAACCCACATGATTCCATGCTTCCAGTTTTTGACATGGAAAAGTGTAAATCTCCCCTTTCCCACCAGCTTGCGTTTCAAGTGAATTTTTTTTCGAAAGGTAAAGGTATACATAAAACTGTCATCAATGAAGGTGCTTCGACCTTCATCATGTCAGCTTCATGTTGGCTCGCTTTAGGTTCTCTAACCCTATCCCCACCATCGAATTCCCCTAAAGCTTTCGATGGCCACACTTTCATCCCAAAAGGTTACCTAGCTAGCTATTCCATCACCTTGAGTGGGAAAAATAGTAATGGTAGATATTGAAGTCGTGGATCATAAACTTGACTATAATTTGCCTTTGGCCCACACTTGGACTTATGCCATGAAGGCCATTGTGTCTTCGGTCTTCCGTATCATCCTCTTTCCCTTGGATGGAAAGATAGTCACAGTGGACCAGCTATCCTTTTGCACCCTAGATTACTCTCCATTACCTAGCAGTTTTGTACCCTTAGTGGGTGGTGTACCTAACTCTTATGTCAATATCAGTATCGGTCTACTAAAGGACTCTTCCTTGATGGGTTGTTTCCCTCTTCCGCCGCCCGCGGTTCCACAGACAGTCTCTATGGTTTCATCCATTCCTCACGAATCAACCAATCGTTAGATCCTCTTGGTCCCTTTAGACATTGACACTTACAAAGAACAAATGCCGCTATCACCAGCTGAATTGGCCTACCAAGCCATTAAATCTACATCCACATCTCCAGTCACTTTGGTTATGGCCAACAGTACCACTGCCCCTCCCATAAATGCTCCTTCTTTCGATCCACTCAATCAAGTTCTACCTACGAATGAAGGTATTCGAGAAATAATGAGCTTAGAAGAGAGACCTTGGGAGGACTCGCACCATCATGTTTCAATATCTGATTCAAACATGTTGCCTCTTCAAATCTTGTCACCTGACACACATGAAATCATTTCCTCATCATATACGACTATCTAAACTTTGGACTTAGAAGGAAACAAGGGCAATATTTCAAAAACATTTCTTATCAATATTTTTGTCATGACAGGCATCGTGGAAAACATACAAATTGGATCCAATCACAATCCTGAGGAAATTGTGAGATTCACCTACCCTTTTAAGGACTTCTACAATGTTTTCCTTTGGTCTTATGAGGAAATGCATGGCATAGACCCTTCTATTGTCAAGCATGAGATCAAGAAAGATCAAGCATTCTTTTTATGGTATTTTTCTTGTTTTTTAATCCGAAAAATCCTCGAGTCTTCTTCTTTGGGCTCATTAAACTACCACGAAGAGGATTGAGCATTATTTTTATGGTATTTTTCTTGCTCGTTAATCCAAAAACCTCAAGTCTCGTTCTTTGGGCTCGTTAAACTACTACAAAGAAGATATGAGCATGTTCTTTTATGGGATGTTTTCTTGCCCTAAAAACTAAAAAGTCCCCGAGTTTGTCATCATTGGGCTCGTTAAACACATATGACGACAGCATGAGCAACTCATTTTTGCTTTTTTTCTAGCTCATTAAACTGAAAAAGACCATTAGAGCATTCTTTTTAGGTGCTTCTTTCTCACTCATAAAACTAAAAAAATCCTGTGTTTTGTCTTTAGTCTCGTTAAAAATTTATAAAGATGACTTGACCATTCTTTTAGGCACTTTTCTCACTTGTGAAACTAAAAAATCCCGAGTTTTTGTCACTAAGCTTGTTAAAATTCTACAGCAACAACAAAAGCACTTGCTTTTTCAGGACCATTTCTCGTTCTTAAATCAAAAAATCCCCAAGTTTTTCCCCTTCTTTGGGCTCATTAAATCTACGAAGAAGGAATGAGCAGTGCTTTTACCTCTTTTTCCTTAATAAACTGAAAAATATACCTTGAGTTTTCTTCATTTGACTCGTTAAAATTTGATGAAGGTATTGAGTTTATCATCACGTGAATCATTAAAAATTCATGATGAAAAATGAGTTTAGTCTGTCACCTCGTACTCGTAACAAAATGAGGTCAACATATATTGAACATAGGTTTCTCTTTATCCATATTCAATAGATTAACTCATTGAAAAGTAACTAATCTGAGTATACTATTAACCTTTTGTCGCACCCAATTAACAACTATGACAAAGGGACCACCATGGAGTCATTCTTTACGATCTTTTCAGACTCTCTGAATGTGAATAGACCACTGAGTTATCTAGCCTGGACTCATTAAATTACACATACAATATATAGAGTCGCTCTTTTTACGATCCTTTTCAGACTCTCAAAACATGAAAAAATCGACGAGTTTGCTTGTCTGGACTCATTAAACTAATCATATAGGGCATAGAGTCACTCTTTTCGCGGTCCTTTTCAGACTCTTAAAATATGAAAAGATCGACGAGTTTACCGGTTTAGACTCACTAAACTAATCAGACAGGTAAATTAGACAATACAACTGCATTCAGTGTTAGAAAGTGTGGTTTGGCAGCAGTCGTTCCCTTGAACATGGCACTCTCTCAGACAAACCTTCCTTGTGACGGCTTCTCAATATGAATCCTACCATCCTATGAGCTTAGCCTAAATACCCCAATGTTCTTGCATCTTTGTATCCTAACACTCTTTGGTGTTCATGAATCTAGTGCTACATGGTTAAAACATTGTCATGCCTTCTATTGTTCAAGGGTTAACCTTTTGTTTCCTCCATAAACCCATCAAGCATATCCTTTCATCATGCCCTCTGTTGTTTAGACCCAATGCTGAAAGATTCCTCAAAAAACAAATCATTCTTGACCCGTTTCATGTCGATTGATGTAGGACACATTATTGCCTACCTTTCAACAAGTGTCTTCCTATCCACTTCAACACTCTATCTAGGAAGACAAACCAGAAACACATTCAGTTCCTTGGTACTTCTAGACATTAGTGGCAGGTCGCCTTGTGTTTAATCAGGGGTTCTCATTATTGGCTCCTGGTTAAGCGATTCTGTGGGTGTTTGATGACAAAAACATCTTTCACACTTGTTAGATTATACTATGCATCTTGGAGACCATCGCCATTATTGGTGGCATTCCTCGCATTTGTTAATGGTCTCCATTATTGACTGGTAATCATATGATTTCACGCATGTTGGACATCAATGCATATATTCACATGTATCGATCTATGCTGTTCGGTGAAGTGGAAATCAAGACCTTGGGTATAGACTTGCATCACTCAGCCTTCTTTCCTCTCCCATGTTGCGTATATTGATTTTTGGAGATAGCTTATCAGGATGATTCTATTATGACACCAAATCCACATTGTGCTACTGATCACGGGAATGCCTAACTTAGTACGTGATTTTAGTGGTTAATTTATATCATATGTGTGAATTCAGTTGAAAGTCTACAAGAAACCCCTCTCCAAGCAAGAGTTTATTGAATATCTGAATAAAACAGTGATGGTAGTGGAGCATGTCTTAGCTTCCACTTCACCCACTCACTAAAGAAAAGAAAAAAAATAAAAAAATAATAAGGACTCAAGTGAAAACCTCCATCATTGGCATGAAAACCTCTTCTGAGGCAACCCAATGATGTAAAAAAAAAAGAGAGAGAGAAAAAAGAATAAGATCCCTGGGTGAAAACCTCCCTTGGAGGTGCCCAGGGCAAGCAATTAGGGTGAAAACCTCTCTGAGGTGCCCTAGTTGTTTTTCAAAAAAAAAAAAATATGAAGAAAGAAAATGAATTTTTTTGTTGAATTGCAGGTTTGCAAGAGTACTACAGGGAGCAGAAAAAGGTGCCAAGGGGACCCTAACATTCATACCAACACCCATCTCATCTTCTCCACACCTTCCTCCATCATTTTTGGCATTTCCTTCACCCCACTCTACCTCTTTTTCAAAAACTGTGTTTTCTACAGGAGGATCCTGTAGGAATTACAGAGAACCAAAAGTGGCTACAGAAGGCAATTTGAGGGTCAAAGAAGCTTCATGAAGGAACTATAAGGCCTCCTACAATCTTCAAACCTCCTTGCCATCATTTCAAAACCTGTGTCACACCCGAAGCATCATTTTTCTTCCTGCACAAGAAAAACACAAAAAAACAGTTTTTTAGTTTTTTAAGAAAAGAAAAAAACAAAAAATGAGAGGAAAAGGCACCATCAACCTCCCTGAAGCCTACCTACTACCTCTCCATATTTATCTACACCTCTAGCATCATCCTCGACCTCCAAGCATAGAAAGAAGCTGAAGTTTCAAGGGGAGAAGCAGCTACAAGAGCTCCTGTAGGAATTCCTGTAGCAGTTGATCCCATAGAAAGCCAACACCAGCAGCAAGAGAGTGAAAACATGAGGTTGAACAGGCACCTAAAGCTCAGATCTAGCTAGAGAAGAACATGCACAAGCACACAAACACACATTAGCAAGTAGAGAGTGTTAGCACCTAAATCCGCCTCAGGCTGAATGAAGGCAAAATTTAGGGTAACCACAAACCACGCTCAGTCTGGTAGCTAGCCCTACCAGAACAGGAGAGGGCTCTCTCCGGGTCACACTCAATGAATAGATGAACGAAAAGGATTGAGATGATTTTCAAACGAACTATTTATCTTAGGCTAGTAAGTGGAAATGAAAATAATGAGTGATTTCGTGAATGAATGCATTTCTGGGACGTTATGGGATCACTGGACTTCAATGAACAAAGAACTTAACATGAAGGCACAGATTATTTCGTGAGGCAAGGTAGGCTGAAAGCATAGAAATTTAATTTTAAAATATGGTGGAATGGAAAGATTGATTAAGAAGGTGAAAAGGGCATGGGCGACATGAATCCTTTTCAACAGAAGAACGAACATTGTACATGAAATTTTCCCACAGGTAGAGCAATAAAATTGAATTCTACCTGATCCCACTTGAAAAATCTCACCAGAAATGAGTACGAAATGAAACTATGGAACATAACAAAGAAATGGAGATATTGATTAAGAAGGTGAAAAGGGCATGGACAACATGAATCCTTTTCAACAGAAGAATGAAACACTACACATGAAATTTTCCCACAGGTAGAGCAATAAAATTGAATTCTACCTAATCTCACTCGAAAAATCTCACCAGAAATGAGTGCGAAATGAAATATGAAACATAACGACATACATATTAAACATAAGAGAAACACTTGCTACACTCACAACCACATGAATCTCATGAAACAAAGCCGTTGCCTTTCATTAATTCTCTGTAAAAATATACAATGCAAAAACAAAGTTTCTTTCCCACAGTCTCCCAGAAGTTACAAGCCAACCAACCCATTGCAAATAGCTTGCATACAATATATAGAATGTCTGAGGAAGAAATAGAATGCCCAGGGGTTGGGAAGTTACTCAAATCATTTCGAAATGGAGATGGAAAGCCAACCATCAGCTACATGTGCAGCGCTCTCAAGCATGACATTTGGCTGGGGTGACCCTTTACATTCCTTTGCCACTTGGATAGATGTCCATCTGGAGAGAAAACTCTTTAAATGCTACCTTTGGTGCCAAAAAACTGAAGTGTAGATGATCGGGCCCACTTGTAGAAGTCGCGACCCAAAATTTCGCGAAACGGGAGCAAATTGGCAATTTTTCCTCTGTGCGCCGCGCCATTTTATCTGTGCGTCGCACTACTTTGGGGCCTATTTTGGGGCACTTGTAGGTGTCCAAAATGTTCCCAAGTGGGCTTGTTAGAAAGCCTGTCCTGTCTAATTTCTAACCCCACTAGAATTTTTGAATTTGGTGCTCATTTTCCCCTCCAAATATTCATTCTCCCAAGACTTCTTTCTGTGTGTCAAAAAAGTGGCAGAGAGGCCATTTTTGGGTGTTTTTTTGACCTTTAGGAGACTCAGATCTTGTCAAAATTTCTTGCCCGGACACCAGTAATAATTATTTTCCATGCTGAATCCAAAAATACAATCCATTCCTCATTTAGAGCTCTATAATTTTAGGGTCGCTCCAGTGGCGCGACGCACAGGGAGAAAAAACCTGTTTGTGCACAAAAATTTGTCAAATGACCAAAAATGCCCCAAAAATGCTCCAAATTTCTTGCCCAAACACCAGTGGTCATGATTTTTTATGATAAATCCAAAAATGTAAACCTTTCTTCATTTGGATCTCTAGCTTTTAAGCGTTGCGCCAGTGCGCGGCGCATAGGGAAGTGGCGCGGCGCACTGGGCTTGAGGTGCGGCGCATATAGCCTGTGCGTAGCTGTTTTTGCAGGAGACGTTTGGAGGTCTTTCCGGTGTCCAAAGTGGGCGTAGGATAGCTTGTTGGAAAGGTATTGGAGCCTACCTTCTACTCCAACTAAAATTTTTTAATTTGGAGTTCATTTGCCCTGTCAAAAATTAAATCTCCCAAGACTGGTCAAAATGTGCCAAATGAGGCTGCCTAAAGGCAGAGTACTGTTACAGTCAACTTTTGAATGTCTTCCGCAACTCCAAATTGAGCTCATGATAGCGCATTTTAAAGATATTTGTGTCTAATTATCATTTGGATCATCAAGCAGGTCATTTGGCCAACAGAGCTAGGAGAAAGCTTGATTTTCCCAAGGTCGCTCTAGAGGTGCATCAATTCTCCCGAGACAATTGTATTATTGAAATTTCTTCAAAACCATGACACCTGTGTAAAACATGAAGGAATTTTTTCTTCCCTAGTCTTCTTTCAACAAAAACCTCTCTCATTTTTTCCAAATTCTTTTTCCATTGCTTAGAAATATCATTTGAGTGAAACATATCCCGATGTGTGGGACAAGGGATTTGCCGAAATGAAGCGAAATGAAGGGGATAGGGAGCTTATAAATTCTTGAGGAAATTTTGAAAAGTATGGAGGGATGTTAGGAAGTAGGAGAAAGTGGAATCTTAGAAATTGAGTGAGGGGAAGGGGTCCAAAAAGGCAAAAAACAGGCCCAACCATAGAAAATTGCCAGGTTGTAGCAAGAAACTAGGGTTTGTGCAAAAATGATGGATTTGGAGGATCTCAGTGATGGGAAGTGTTTGATAAGGTATATTATGGATAGGGGAAGGTGTATGAACATCAGGATACCAGTTTTGCGAATGATTTGACCGCCCAAGAGAAATTGCCTTCAAAACCCTAGGAAAGGGAAATGACCTTACCTAGGCGCAACTAAAGCATGAACAAGGTGTAAAATGACCCAATGGGATTTGAAATGATAATGAAAACTCTCTGAATGATGGTACACGCAGCTGAACGGTGACATGGACTGACATTTGGACAACTTTGACAAGGGTAAAATCAAACCCTAGACCTAATGCCTAGTGATCAAATTTTGCTTGAAGACTCACTGAAATGACAAAATTTGACCTTGACACCTTAAAATCACTTTGTAAGAGCATGTTTGATCACTGGAGGAAGGCTGCAAAGACTGACACTAACATTGGCTACAATAGGGATGGCACCTCCTTGGAGGTGCCAAGAACTGCAGATCTTTGGGTGAGCAGACAGTGCCTTCGTCCATTGGGCTATGGAGTCCATTATTCCGACAAACCAACATGACTCAATTTATTGACTGAAACTTGACTCAATGCGAACTGAAATGACTGAAAAACTTGACTCTATGCAAAAGGAAATGACTCATGACTAGCTTAACTAAAACAAGAACTAACAAAACTTATTCAATGGCAGCAATCCATCAAGATTCGAGGGTTTCAAATCATGATGATAGCCACCTACATACTAATGCAATATGTACAATCATGTGTAATGTGTCTTCCAATGTAACCAATCAAGTAGATGCCTCCTTGATTGATTCTCCTGATCAGAGCTTCTGTTCAACAACAGATACTGGTAACTGGGCATCCAAAAACATAATTGACCATGATCTTTTTCATCACTGAATACTCGAATAAACACCTTCACGGCTGACTGCAACAGATGTGCCAGAGGATCTTGAAAAACATGAAGTCTATCCTCCTATTGAAAGAACAAGGTATCTTTCTCCTTTTCTTCTGATTTTCCTTCATAATGTACTTGAGTATGAGTATGTTCTTGATCCTCAGAAAATTCTGAATAGGTAGCTAAGTGAATCTCCTCTTGAAAACACATTTCAAAACGTGAAACATATGAAGAAGAATCTGAAATGGAATCCTAAATGGTCTGATCTTCAGTAGTCTAAATATATTGTAAGTCATCTTCATATGATATGACAGCCAGATTCTCATTACATTCATCACATTCATTAATCATGAGAAAAGCAACTTCAGATGATTCTTGAAACCCAACACTAACATTCATACCATCTACCAATGATTCATCCAAGGAAACTTTTTCACTTACTTGAACCAAATTCTCATCTTGTTGTTCATGAACTGATTGAGCTACCTCCTCATGAAGATCTAGTTCTGGTGAGATAAGGTCAGTTAGGTTTATACCTCTGTTTTCTCCATTTGAGGCAGCCTCAACCATGCGACTCTCTTTTTCCTCCTCACCATCTGTCTCTTGATCTGATTTATCATCCCCATTACTGAGATTGGAACATCATTTTCTTGCATATCATCTTTTATTTCCACTAGATCTGAAACAAAACTTCTTCTTTCATCATTTCCAGCCATATGGAAATCTTCAATCTGCTGATCTATAAAGCTGTTCACCGGACAGTCATCCTTTTCTTTAGAGATATTACGAAGATTCTACCTTATAAACTGAAATTCTTCGTAACACAAGGGTATAGAATCCTCTTGCATCATTAAATCATGTATTTCGGCTGCCTCACCTTCAACATTAAAACTAGGAGATTGTTGATTTCCTACAAACTTTTCATTTGAATATTTACTATGCAATTTACCCCGCAAAAACTGAAATGATTCAAAACAGAGAGGTAAGGAATCTTCTTGTATCGTTTGATCATATAAGACAGCTTCTATGTCTTCATGTGCAACCTGACTATTAATGGCATTTGGGGGCTGAAACTATGAATATAAGAAGTCTGGAACAAAGTTTTCATCTCCCTCAAGAGAATCCAAATCAGGATTTGTCGACAGCTGATGTCTGATTGCATGGAAATTATCTCTGATGAACTGACATGAATCAAAGCACAAAGGCAAAGATCCTTCACTTACCTCAAAATCTGTTGCACTTTCCTCATCGTTTCCATAGTTGATATGCCTCAGTTGATCACTGTACTCGAGCTGCTGTAAGCAAACTTCATCATCGCATAAACTGGCTGCTGATTTGTCTGCAAGATTAGCTTCTGTTTGGAGAGCATAATCATCATCATCATACTAATCAAACTGAGGCAAATCGTCAGTATAAAACACGTCATCAAGCATACATGTCATATCAACAGGTCTTTCTTCTCCAATATGATCTACAAAACAATCCTTATGACTACTGAGATAAGAAACAAAAAGTTTTGGATCAGCCACTTGTTGTAGGTTTTAACCCCGTACAGAAATTACCTGCATACGAATTCTAAATCACAAGAAAATAAAAATGTGAGAGCATAACCCATAAAACACATATACACAGAGATTTCCCCTGGATCTCAAGACCGGGATTACCAGCTTGATTTTTCATTATGTTCCTTTCAATGTTACAATACATATTTATACATTCTGAAGCATCCAATACCATGACCGAAAACCATTGCGTCCAAAACTGTGGACCGAAACCATAGGTAGGTTCGCCCAACCTAATATAGGGTCCAAAAAAAAAAATTTCTCGGGGCGCTGCC